>ML810758.1:84234-105794 GCA_009831015.1 Picea engelmannii | reverse complement strand
GAGGGAGGGAAAAAGAGAGACTAAGGAGGGAGATAAATAGATAGGGGGAGAGAGAGAGGGAGATAGTCAAAGAGGGGGGATATAGATAGGAAGTGGATGCAACAATGTGAGGCATGACGAGGCAAGGTATAGGTCTAGGTCATGGTCTAAGTCTAGGTCTAGGTATAGGTATAGGTCTTGACATGCCTTGCCAGGTCTAGGTCATGGGAATTTCTTTCCTTACAATTCCTTACATTGCAATGTACCAACATTTCTAGTGTGTTAGATCATGGGAAGGAGAGAGATAAATACATAGAGAGGGGATAGTAAATGTTGTTAGAGTTTAAGCTATTATTAGGGTTCTTTTCAATTCACTAGATAACCATAGCATAGATAGTATCAATGAGAAATACACAATCAAAAGAGACACGTCACTTATCCTGGGAAACCCTCATGGGGGAGAAAACCCAACAAAACAATCCTTAATATAGATAGCCAATACATTGCCAAGAGAATAAACCAAACACTACAGAAATTCCTCTCCCAAGAATGTGCCTCTCTCTCTCTTCCTTCTTCTCCAACTGCAGCTCCAAACTTGCACTCTGATCATCAAGTGAGTGAGCGAACAAATGATGCGTTGGCCTCCTTTATTTATACAATCTAGAAGGAGCTGAAAGTACCTGTCTTTTCACTAGCAGGGCCAACTTCTCTTTCTGGGTGGTTATAACCACTTTAATATATTCTATGGGCTGATTTCTCAGTTAGCATATTACAATTAGGGTTTGACCAATCCGCAAAAGAGGATTTGGTCATTTACAATACCCGACATGATCAATCTACAAAAGGGGATTGATCTAATGAATAATACATCAATAATAAATAGAATACTCTTTATAGTTACAATATTTCAACACTCCCCCTTAACAAGAAGGGTATTCTACAACAACATCAGAGAGAGAGAGGGAACCATCATCAACAACATCTTGGAACACTGACTGACATATCTATAAATCATCAGAAGTTTTTCTCATCATCAATATCATCATTCACAACAGGGAGTTGGAATGGCATCATCATCCTCATCAGCATGAGGCTAAGGTAACATCATCATCATCTTCAGCATGAGGCTAAAGTAACATCATCATCTTCTTTAGCATGAGGCTAAAGTAATATCATCAACATCTTTATCATGAGGCTAAAGTAACATCGTCAACTTCATCATTAAAGCTGAAATAACATCATCGTCATCATCATCATCTTCAGCAAGAAGCTAAAGTGGCATCATTATCTTCTTTAGCATGAGGCTAAAGTAATATCATCAAAATATTTAGCATGAGGATAAAATAACATCATCATCTTCAACATTAAATCTGAAATAACATCATCATCATCATCTTCAGCAAAAATTTGAAGTGGCATCATCATCTTAAACTAGAAGCTGAAGTGGCATCATCAACATATGCATCAACATGGATTTGTATAACACTAATACATCATCATCGTCAGTAACATCAACAACACAACACAAAGGCTAGAGCATCATCAACATCAAAACTAGGCTGAGAATATTCAGCATGAGGCTGGCACATCATCACAACACGAGGTTGGCACATCATCACCATGAAGCTAGCATCACAACACAAGGCTGAAACATCATCACAACATGAGGCTTGCACATCATCACAAAACGAGACTGGCACATCATCAGCATGAAGTTGGCATCACAAAATTTAAGTTGGCACATAAACACAACAATTAAGCTGGAACATCATCACAACAATTAAGCTGGCACATCATCACAACAATTAAGCTGGGACATCATCACAACAATTAAGCTAGCACATCATCACAACAATTAAGCTAGCACATCATCACAACAATTAAGCTGGCACATCAACATTTTGTGGTACTCTAACAATCCCTAAGGATATGCCCAAGAATCATAAGATTCCCTAGGATATAAAATCCTAACGGAGCTACCACTTGGTACTTTGACATACCGTACTTAATGGACCTTCGGGATCTGTCCAGGAATCAAAAGATTCCCTAGGATTATAAAAATCCTAACAGAGATAGCACTACTGATTAGGATACCATAGTATCATCAACACTACTCACCCTTTCGAAGAAGGGCCTTTCAAACTATACCAAGCTTGTCTCGAAAGTGCTCAAACTTTACACGAGACAGAGGATTGGTTAATACATCTACAACATGTTCATCTGTTTCAACATATTGGAATTTTATAGCTCCTCTCTACATCATATCATGGGTGCAGTGATACTGAATCTCTATGTGCTTCGAATCATCATGGAACACATGGTTCTCCATCATTTTTATACAACTTGGTTATCACATAAAATCACGGTGGCTTCCATCTCCAGATCAAATAGATCGGTCAACAATGTATTCCTGTTTTGTTGTGCTTGGAGCTATACTGAATTGCTTCCTACTCTGCCATGAGATCCTGGCCGAACTCAGACTGAAGCAACATCCTGAAGTGATCTTTCTATCAAAAACACTTCCAGCTCAATGTGAATCGATGTAACCACTCAGTCTAAAGTCATGATATCCATTATAATTGAGACCATAATGTAATGTACCTTTAAGGTACCTCATCACATGTTTTGCATCATCTAGATGAACACGTCTGGGCTCTACCAGAAATTGACTCAAGGTGTTCTCAGAAAAACATACATCTAGCCTGGGGTTTGTCAGATACATCAAAGATCCAATGATCTGTCTATACATAGTAGCATCAACCAATTCTGACGAGGTATTTACCAGGAGATTCAAATTCGTTTCCATGGGTGTGTACATGGATTTTCATTTCAACATGTCAAACCTCTTCATTTTAACTGCATACTTCCCTTGGTTAAGGAAGATCTTCTCTGTGCTCTGCCAAACTTCAATACCTAAGAGATAATGCATTTAGGTCTTCCATCAAGATCTGTAGTGAGTTTCTTCTGCAATCTGTGATGATATTTTCTTCATATTCTCAAGAATACATCATCTACATATAGTAGTAACATCACTGGCTCATCATTCATAACCTTGAGATAAAGGTTAGAATCAACTTTACTCTTGGTAAATCCCAAGCTCTTCAAGAAAATGTAAATTTTGTTGTATCAAAGTCTAGGACTTGCTTCAACATGTACAAAGCTTCCTTCAACTGGAAGACATGAGTCTTTCTATCTTCAATCCTCAAATCAAAATTTCTCATTACAATGTACCAATCTGGTACACTTGTTCAGTTGAAACTCAATTTGCACAATCATGTGCTAGCTCCATGTCCTCTCTGCAAGGCACTATATGTCTCACTGATTGAGAGTATGTCGTCTCCTCTTTCTGAAACTATTCCTTCTGGAACTAGGACATTGCATTTGCACCTTCTCTAAAGCTAAGAATGATTGCTCCATTCTCACTGTGACTGATGAAGTTTATGAGTAACTCCTCTACTCTATCATGGTAACAACTTCATCTAAAATTTAGAGTGGCTCGGTGACTGATACTGAAGATATCTATTCTTATTTCATGGAGGTAACTCTATCTTTCATTGTAGTCATGTCTCCATGACCCAACTAATCTACTACACCAACTGCCACTCAATTTTTAAATATGGGGATTGCTACCCCTGCATCTCATATGTTGTTATGGTTTTCTTCATAAATAATAGAAATATTTCTTCAATAAGTGTCTCATCATAGTCTTCTCCCTCTTGCTGGGAGAATTCTCTAGACACACATCAGGCTTTGAACATCTGCAACATGCTTGATCTGTATACATCAATATTGGAAGTCAATATTGAATTTTATTCTAGTCTCACAGAAGAATCCATATCCTAGTCTTTCTGACTGGCTTCCTTCTTTGTCACTGAACAAGGGAATCTTCCAGAAGATTTCATATCTCCTAGGAGTCTCTAAAGTTATGTTTTAGTCTTCTCATGGCATATGTTTCCCAGTCCTGGATGTTGTCTCTTCATTTGATCTTTTTTTAGATCAGGCTTACTCTCGATTTCTTCTGAGTATACAAGGACTTCATCATCTCTTACAGGGTATACTTGGTGTTGAATACCAAGTCTAAATATGCAAGACAAAGTCAGGCTTCAAGTGAGTCTTGCTTCCCGTCAAGGTGGCTTTATTAACCTTTGAACAATTTTGCTGTGAGTTCTTGTTCTAATGTTCGGTCATCTTTGGAGCCTTATACTCCTTTCAATCAATATTCATATGAGATACTCTGAATCTCAAAAGATAGCTTCTCCTTCATCTTCTTTGTTACATGAGGGTATATGGTCATGTACATAGTCTGCTTTATATCTCATCTAATATTTTTCCCTCTGCAACCTTCACTATAGCTTCCTCAGGGTTATCACTTGTGACCTGAAACAAGGTCAACAAAAAAAAAGCAATAATAATACTCTTGTGATAATAGTAGATAAAACAATAGCACAAATAATCATCACAGTAGCTCCTTTAGAGCTATCACTTGTGGCATGTCTGAATCAAAGATCAAAAGTAAGAAATACAATACGAAATGAGGTCAACACTCTTATAGTGTTGTGATCAAACATTCCTCCCTAGAAACCTGGAACTAACACAAGAGGTTTCTCCTAAAGGAGATGTTAGTTGTATCAGGCAAATAATTTCATTAAGCATTTATCTCAATATGCTCACATGCCACCAAGTATAATAATTTTCATAATACTTTTCAAGGACTGTTATCTCAACTATAGTGTTTACTTGTAACGGGGTGGTCATCAACTTGTCATGTGTAACTTTGGATATTTCCAACTTAATTAATCAAACCTGGAACCTGGAGCCTTGTCCTCAAGAATGAGTGTGTTGATTTTCTTCCAAGTCTCCTTCACTCAAGACAATACTCTATCTTGACAGAAGGTTGGGTTAGAGAATAAACTCTATGATCTCAACTTTAATCCATCTAATACCTTAACTTTAATTTTGACCAAAGTTTAGTATGATGGTCATCGCTTCAACATGCTATCTAGATCAAATAGATGCATATTAGAATAATCAAACCTGGGTTGCATTATTCCTCTGAATGTGTTGGATCTTGAGATCCTTTTGGATCAAGAGATCCCTTCTCCTACAAATACCCTTTAAAGCTTAACAATTTAAACATATATGAGTACATACCTCAGAAAACATTTGCAGGTAGTGGCACCATATGGTAGCAGCGGTAATGATCACCAACTCTTAAAAAATTCAACGGTGAATGCAACTGGTACTACGGCTGATACTTCAACTAATACTGCAACTACAATTGATATTGAAACTGGTTATGAGACTACAACTTAGGGTTTTATGAGGAAACCCTAATTTTTCAAACTTCAAATTTTGAAATTTTGATCCAGGGGATAGATGCGCTGAGATAAGGTGATTAAGCTAGTGCAGTCATATTGCTAAGAATCCAAATCCCCCCCCCCTCAAACTTGATCAACGGATTTCTAGACTAGTGCTTCTGGATTTCTGGTACTTCTGGTTTTCTGGTACTTCTGGTACTCTGGTACTTCTAGTTTTCTAGTACTTCTGGTACTTTGTGAAAACTAGGGTTTCACTTTCAGGGAGATCTACCCACTGAAGGGTGTGCTGAAGGTGCCAAAGAGTTCATTAGGCTAGGGCACACTTTTCTAGATGGTTTTGAGGCTGAAAAACCTTCTTCAATAAAAAGCCCTAATTTTTGTGTATGAAAATAGTGATGTTTTTCTTCTTCTTGTGAAAGATGCTCTCTTCAGCTTAGCTATGATACCATGTTAGAGTTTAAGCTATTATTAGGTTTCTTTTAAATTCACTAGATAACCATAGCATATATAGGATCATTGATAAATACACAATCACAAGAGACACATCATTTATCCTCGGAAACCCTTATGGGGGAGAAAACCCATCAAAAACTTCATTAATATAGATAGCCAATACAATGCCAAGAGAATAAACCAAACACTACATAAAGTCCTCTCCCTAGAATTCACCTCTCTCTCTCTTCCTTCTTTTCCAACTGCATTTCCAAACTTTTGCTCTGATCATCAAGTGAGTGACTGAACAAATGAGGCGTTGACCTCCTTTATTTATACAATCTGGCAAGAGTTGAAAGGACATGTCTTTTCACTGGTATGGTCGACTTCTCTTTCTGAGTGGTTATAACCAATTTAACATATTTTTTGGGCCAACTTCTCATTTAGCATATTACAATTAGGATTTGACCAATCCGCAAAAGGGGATTTGTTCATTTACAATAACTGACATGATCAATCCACAAAAGAGGATTGATCTAATGAATAATACATCAATAATAAATATAATACTCTTTGCAGTTACAATATTTCAACAAGTGTGTGTGTGAGAGTGTGGGATGGAGAGATAGAAATACAAAGAGGGGAGGTAGAGAGTGAGTGTGTTATAGTGTGGGAGGGAGAGAGAAGAAGAAATAGAAGGGGGATAGAAAGTGTGTGTGTGTGTGTGTGATAGTGTGGCATGGAGAGAGAGGAAGAAAAAGAGAGGAGGTAGAGAGTGAGTGTGTTAGAGTGTGGGAGAGAGAGAGAGAGGAAGGGATAGATGGGGATAGAATGTGTGTGTGAAAGAGTGTGGGAGGGAGAGAGAGCAAGGCAAATATGGGAGGTAGAGAGTGAGTGTGTTAGAGTGTGGGAGGGAGAGAGAAGAAGACATAGAGTGGGGACAAAAAGTGTGTGTGCGAGAGTTTGGGAGGGAGAGAGAGGAAGACAAAGAGGGGAGGTAGAGAGTGAGTGTGTTAGAGTGTGGGAGGTAGAGAGTGAGTTTGTTAAAGTGTGGGAGGGAGAGAGGGGAAGACATATAGGGTGGATAGAAAGTGTTTGTGTGAGAGTGTGGGAGAGAGAGAGAGAAAGGCATAGAAGGGAAGTAGAGAGAGTGTGTAAGAGTGTGAAAGGGAGAGAGAGTAAGATAGAGAGGGGGGTAGAGAGAGAGGTAAATCTAGGAGAGAGGGGTAAATGTAAGAGAGAGGGGTATATAGAGGAGATATAATGGGAGGGAGGAGGAGAGATAGTGGGAGGGAGGGGAGAGATAAAGTGTCTAAGAGTGTGAGAGGGGGAGAGATAAATACAACGAAGAGGGGCAGAGAGAGTGTGTGAGAGGGAGGGATAAGGAGACATAGAAGGGGGGTATAGAGACGGATAGTGAGAGGAAGGGAAGAAGAGAGGGATACATAGAAGAGTGGGTAGAGAGAGTGATCCAAAACGGATCCAGGAAGGCCTACAAATAAAAGTTCTCGGAATCAGATGAAACCAGTGCCATTGCATTAGGCTCCTCGCGTCGATTCTGGCCATATATTGTTTTCCAAAAATGGACACCATATGAAAACATTATCACGTTCTGATCAAATTTTAAAGCAGGCAAAAAATTCAACTGGTCAAACTAAACAATATGTACTGCTGACGTCAGCAGGGACACGTGGCAACAAGAGGAGGTGACACATGTCACTCATTTTTATCATTTTTCAGGGGCTGATGTGGAGCAATAAAAAAATGACATGTCACATTTTACGAACGTGACACATGGATGTAAAAAATGCTGACGTGGCCCAATGATAGGCTGACACGTGATAGTATGAATGACAGGTGGCAATATGGATGATGATGTGGAAAGTGACTTGGAAGTACGATAGTGATGTGCCAGGATAATAGGATGGTGACGTGGTGCTTACTATGCACTGACTGTGTCAGTGACTGAATTGTATGGTCCAATCACAGGGTGACACGTGGCCGAGTCAAAGGGCGCCACGTGTCACCCCGGATTTAGCCAATGTTGGCTAGGTAAAAGAATTTGTTCCACCTCCGAAGGATTCGAACCTATGACCTCCAAGTGAGGCAATAGATTACAACAAGATTACTAACCAACCAAGTTATGTGTGGTTCATGTAAACTATATGGAAAGTATTTCTTTTGTTGTGAAGTGGTGCACGCATTTTGGGATAAGCCCTAGTTGGAGTGGGCCAACACATGGACACATGGTTACCCACACAACCAGGATCTCGGGTAAAGGGGGCTGGCACGCCCAAAAGTTTTCCAATATGGGTTTATAACTATATTATATGGATTTTTTGGTTTTTTTATGCCGATTTTGGGAGATTGTTTCCCAAAACTGAGGATCTGGAGCCTTTTTTGAGGCCAAATCTTGGGAGGAAGTTGGGATAGGATCCAAAACTCAAGATATATATTATTCATAGGTTTTTGATAGTCCAGGAGGTTCATATTAGCAGAATGATGATGATTTTGTGAAGCTTGAAGCCATTTTTATGCAGGGAATACATTGAGGAAGTGAACTTTAGAGGCCAATTTCGGGAGCTACGCTCAACCTTTTTCAGCACCGTCAGTTGTGTTGGATTCTTGAGGTCGAGAAGAACAAAACCATACTATTTTGTAATTATTTTGATACATTTTGGTTGTATGTTTGAATAATTTAAGAGAAATAAGAAAGCCTCCCCCACTGAGACAAAGGCCCAGAGACGTAAGCAATCTTTCCAAACTCCGTTAACAACCTTGATGTTATGGTGGGTTTTTATTTATGCTTACTCTCTGATATTAATTATTTATGATGGTTGTAATATTATTTCATTAAGTTATTCTTATTTTCTTAATTCCTAAGTGGTAATTGAACACATGCTTAAAACCCAACTAAGTATTTAAAGATGATTTTTGAATCAAGTGGTATCAGAGTAGGTTGACAATTGATTGTTTGAGTTTGCATGATTACCATAGAAGAGCTAAGTTATGGTGAAGGCGAGCTTGTAGAAGTAAATCCAAAGATTGGATCAAGAAAGAGGACTTATCAAAGTGAGAAGATGCCATCAGAAGAAGGAATGTCTCATAACTAGATAGAGTTGCAAAAGACTTTTTTCGCCATGTTTCAGATGGTAAAGGTATTATATGAGGATTAATTGGAATGAAAGAGGACTTTCCAAGGGGAATCTTCAAAAGAAGACAAAATCCAAGAAGGAGAGGATCCTCCTAAACCTCTTCCTTCACCTCCTTCATCTCCATCATCTTGTTCTTATTCAAGTACAAGTGAAACTTCTACCACAAGAAAACATCCCATAAACTTAAACATGATATGCCTTTACTTAAGCTTGATGTGAAATTCAAATTGCCCATGTATGATGGTGAAGTCAATGCTAAGAGACTTGATAATTGGGTCAGACAGATGGAAGTTACTGCAACATGCAACAAATTAAAGAGGAGGCAACCCAAATCAAGTTGGAATCGCTTCGTCTTGCAAGCACAACACTCATTGAGTGGAAGAGTAAGTTGTAACATGGTACACAACAAGTTAGTAATGTATTTCCATCATGGAAAGATTTTATTTTTCACTTAGAAATCAATTTTATCCTTTGGGTTATAAGGAAAAGGATTTAATTGAATGGAAAAGTCTTAAACTAAGAAAAGGACCAAAAATGAAAGAATACACGGATGAATTTCATAAGATGGCATTAATGTTAAATATTCCATTACATACACAAGAAACTCTTATGAAGTATATAGGAGGTTTACCTGCACATATTCATAACACTGTATTTATGTTTGGAACTACTAATCTTGATGAGGTTTATGTTCAAGAAACATGCATTGAAGCAGGGAAAACATGAGTTGGTGTATCAGGGGAATCGTCTTCAAGGAAAGAAGAAAAAATAAAGGGGAATGGAAAGAAATCAAATTCAACGACTATGAAGGAAGGGAAGCTCTCTTACAAGCATTGCAAGAAAGAAGGGCATGATGATGACCATTGCAGGAAATTGCACCTAGGGAAGAGACCGAAGAGGTTCAAAGAGAGGAAAGGGAGGAAAATAGTTGCAACAACAACACGACCAATAAACTTGGGGTATGATTCAGATGATGAGATTAAAATCACAGTTGTTGGTTTGACTGGTAAAATTGGTGATGGATATGATTCTAGAAGTAAATTGTTTCATATAAGGTTCATAATGAAACATACTAAGATCGATACATTGATAGATAGTGGATCTCAATCTAACCTGATTTCAGAGGAAGTGGTTAAAAAATTGGGATTAAACACTAAGATGCATCATACACCTTACTTACTTAAATGGATAAACAACAATCATAAATTGCACATAACAAAGAAATGCACTTAAAGTTTGCAATTTCATCAAAGTTTGTGGATGAGTTAATGTGTGATGTGGTGCCACTAAATGAATGTGGAATGGTCTTAGGCAGCCCTTATTTGTATGATCTCAACGCAATCTTATACAAGGAAAAAAATCAATATCACTTAACTAAAGAAGGCAATGAATATGTTGTACATGCTCATCACTTAAAAGAAAATCAATCTCTTCAAACAATGGAACAATTAAAGAAGGAAACTTATGCAAGAAACACACCTATAATTGTGCCAAGTAAAGTAGTTGATCTTAAGAATGAACATGAGATGGTTGTAGAATGGAAATTCAATCATACTTTGGTTCAAGATAAGATCATTTCGTGCAAGCACATCACACATATTTGTTCATTTGTAGTCATATTTCTGATGTTATCGTTGATAATGTTTTCAACATGGATGGTAGTGGCTTTAGTAAGATGTGAACGAGTTCAAGTGGCTAACAATATTCTCTCAGTTGTCATGGTTTTTTTGCAATTGATTATGATGCGACAAGTGCACATGACATAGTTTAAAGACAAAGGACAAGTGGGGTGGCCTATCCCGCACTTGATGACTGGATAATACCCTTTTGGAGGACCAAAAGGTCTTAGTGGGGAGGCATGATCCAAAATGGATCTAGGAAGGCCTAAAAATCAAATTTGTTGGAATCAGATGAAACCAATACCATTTTGTCGGGCTGATTCCAACCTTATATTATTTTCCAAAAATAGACACCGTATGTGAAAGTTATCGTGTTCTGATCGATTTCCCAAACAGGCAAAAAGTCAACTGGTCAAAGTCAACAGGTCATACTGTTGATGTCAATAGTATGTCAGAATGACTTCATGATGATGTTAGTAGGGACATGTGGAAGCACAAGGAGGTGACATGTGTCACTCATTTTTGGCATTTTTGGGGGTTGATGTGGACCAATAAAAAAAATTGACACGTGGCACTAGACAGATGCGACACATGGTTGTACATAATGATGATGTGGCCTAATGATAGGATGACATGTGGAAGTACAGATGACATGTGGTAGTATGAATGTTGATGTGGCAGCTGACTAGGCAGGTGACTTGGCAGTACAGATGTTGACATGGCAGGACCAGAGTACAACATGTGGTTGTACGACAATGACGTGGCAGGATGACAGGACGGTGATGTGGTGTTGATTGTGCATTGACTATGTTGGTGACTAGACTCTATGGTCCAATCACAGGGTGACACGTGGATCGATCATAGGGCACCATGTGGCACCCTGGATTTAGCCAATGTTGGCTAGAAAAAAAAATATGGTTTTCCTCCCGAGGATTCATACCTCCAACCTCCAAGTGAGGCAACGAACTACAACAAGAGAGCTAACTAGCCGAGTTATGTGTGGTTCATGTCAACCATATGTCACGTATTTATTTTGTTGTGAAGTGGTGTGTACATTTTGGGATAAGCCCTGGTTGGAGGGGGCCAACGCATGGCCACATGGCGACCCACATGACCAGGATGTTGGATTACTGAGGGGGGGGGGGGTGAATCAGTAATAGCGTAATTATAATCCTTTTTCTTCAAATGTTATATCAGTGTAGAATTATTATCCAATAATGAGCAATAAGAAATAAACAATCACACACATACACAATACACCAGTGTTTTACGTGGAAACCCAAATCGGGAGAAAACCACGGAATGTTTTTTATTATATGTGTTGAAGAATTACATTCATTGGAAGCAACAACTTCCTTTGTTTTACAGTTGCAACTGGAAGGAGGCTTCAACCCCCTGGCTTCTCAGGCTACAACCTGAGGGAAGCTCCAACTCCCCAATTCCCTGGCTACAACCAGAAGGAGGATACAACCCCCTATGTTCTTTAGCTACAACCAGAATGTGGCTACAACCACCTATTCTTGCCCCATCCAACCACCCTAAAGTAGAAGTAGAATGATGGAACCACTGTCAACCTGTCACTGTGAGATATATTGTTGTACAGCTATATCAACCTGTACAACTTCCATGTATCCAATATGTACAACTTCCTTGTAATCAAACCGTACCTAAACTAAGCATGTATCTACAAAAATACAATAGATACGTGACTTGTAGTGATGCATCCCACGTATGTACATGCCCTATCTATTATGTAGCCCATGTATGCCTTATGAAACTAGGGTTTCCTTTCACTTGAAAACTTTTGACCCTCTGTAACTTCTTTCACATAGATCTGTAACCTGTCACTGTATCCAGACTATAACTATACCCTATGCATGCATCCTCATACATAACCTCTACTCAAGGAAAGTATGTCTCTCTCTAGTCATGTTCCATATAGGTATGTGTAATCATGAACAAGTATAATATACCTCACATGATCTTATTCATCAGCCCATTTCTGATATTCAATTTCTCAATACATCAATAAATACATGATCTCAACCATGTACCATAAAAACTCTTAGCCATATGCCAAGAAATACAAGATGTGCCTCAACAAGAAGTATCAATGATAAATATACCAGCATTGTATTTCTGTAGATCTAACTTATACAGAAGATCCCATGTAGCCACTAGTCTCTCTAGGGAGAATCCTCAAATCTCCATTTCCATTCCTCATGCATACATCAAAATCACACTATTAATAGAAATAAGACATACCTTTTGAACCAATGGATGGATATGATGTATCTGAGCACTTTAGACCTTCCTGGGAGCTTGATCTCAAAATCTAGAACCTATGCACCTTCATCTTCTCAAGTTTCATGGCTTTATCAACATGTACTCACCCTATACACAGTCATCCTGTGTACATATTCACCCTATGCACAGCCATCCCGCGTATACCTTCAATGTATACGCACATTATACAAAGACAGCCTGCGTATGCATCATAAAATAGGGTTTTCTGTGAATCTGAGAATTTTTTCATCAACCCTTGGTGCTACCTCAGACGTTCACCACGTCAGATGTATCCACAAGTATTTACAAGAAGTTGTACACAAGAAAAAAAATATATAAAATGTACAAGTGTATCTTTAATGAGTGAGCTTTGCCTCTTATTTATATCTTCATGTAGCCTTACACTTTCCTTATTTTAGGGTTTCGTTATTTAAAATAATTTATTTTGCAAAGCACTTTGTGTTGATATTATCATAGCTGCGGGAGGTATTTACCTCCACGTGTAAACCTAAGAAGGATAGAATACTGCGGGAAGCAAGAAGAAACCCTAATGAGTTGGCTAATAACCCCAGAAGACTTGTCAGCTCAAGAAGATAATTTATATTAGGCTATTAGCCTCCAAGAGAAGAAGTCGGCTAGAAATAATAATATATACTGAACGGAAAGATACCCAAAATGAGAAGTCGACCCAGGAAGTTAGCCAGAATTAGTATAAATATAGGAGGTCAGTTCTCATTCTGGCAAGCAGTCTCAGAATTGCAGAGCAACACTTGTGCGCACTGAAGTGCCTAGTTTTGTGCGCAGGTTTGAGGAGATCTATCAGTGCAGCTGTTGCAACTAGCAATTACATTTTGTCTTGGAATATATCTTGGCTAGGGTTTGGAATATCTGATCATCTCTTGTTGGTTCTCTATCCTTAGGGAAAGGTGTGCTACCCTTTGTTTGTCTATCTAGCCTAGGGTTTTCTTCCGGAGTGATTCTCTGTCAAGGTTAAGGTGCTCAGAGGGTGGCTTTGGCCTATGGTTGGGTGACAATAGAGATATTGTCAATGGTAAAACGAATACATCCATTATATTGTAACAGGTTATGGGCCCACACCTCCTTCATTCAGTCTAAACACTAGAAGAAAACATATCCGTGAGGATATTAAGCTCGCTGAAGAACTACTGCTAGGGTTTCTAGCAGGAGCAACCACCATAGCACTGACGCTAGGGTTACTAGCTGGTGCAGTTGCAGAAACCCTAATCCTCTTGTTGAGTCACCTTAAGTGACCTAATCTCTAGATATATCAGTGCGCCTTAGCCTAGCACATCTCTTGGTACTCTTAGCAAGCCAAGAGGTCAAGTTTGAGTTTTTGTTCAAAACTAGGGTTTGACCAAGTCAAAGAAGCCATGACTTATTCTATGAAGTCAGAAAACAAGTTAGATGGAGCCTCTAAATTTAGAGTGTGGAAGACACGGATTGACCTCATCCTTTCCAAGAATAAAGTGTTGGATATCGTGAAAGGAAAGATCGTGGAACTAGAGTTTGAAGGAGGAAAAGAGAAGGAACCACAAAACATTGCAGTTATGGAGAAGTTCAAAGACGGTGACATCAATGCCATGAGTATCATAGTGGACTCTATAAAACACCACTTGATACGCTACATCTCCCATGACTCATCAAAGAAGATGTACAATGCCCTAACAAACCTCTTCTCGGTCAGAAACATTGGAAAAATAATGAGTCTGAAGAATGAGCTTTGTGACATGAAGATGAATAATGATGACAACATAACATCATACTTTGTGAGAATATCTCAATTAAGAGATAAAGTACAAGCTATTGAAGAGATCATCTCAGAGAAGGAATTGGTAAACATAGTACTCAACGGTCTTCCCAAGACGTGGGATGCATTTTCCGCAAGCATGAACACAAGGAAGGAGTATCCGACATTTGAAGAACTTTGGACTTGTTGTGCTCAAGAAGAATCAAGGATCAGTGCAAAAGAGAAACCCCAAAATAAGTACAATGATCAAGCCTTCATAGCAAGATTCAAGAATTTTAGGAACAAAAGGAAGTTTGGTTCAAGGAGGAAGACAAATCAAGAGAAAGATATTTCAGAAATACAATCCTTCAACTGTCGAAAGTATGGTCACTACAAGAATCATTGTCCCAAGATAAAAGAAAAGGAAGGAGAAACATGAAGCATCAGTTGTCGAAGAAAAGGAACCTACAAAGAAGACCAAGAAGGATGGAAGAGACTTCTTCTTTTGAAGGTAACAATACTCTTCTTAGTTCTTGTACATATCTTGTTTGCATAATCTCTATACATATCTTGTATATCTATCTCTTAGAAGATAAGATGTTCCAAGAACTATACCTATGGAATAACAACACGATAAGTATTTCTATCATTATACAAGTCAGGATGAAATACATAAAGCAAATCATGTGGAAGCCATTACAATAGACTTAGAAGAAGCAAGACAGAGAAAAGTCAGCAACCAAGAGGAAATTGGAGAAAGACTTATAACACTTTGTAGAAGAGAACAAGGATGCAGACGGAAGCATGGAATCTCCTAGATGGAGGGAGCCAATTATAAATTACCAAGAGCATGCATGAAGAAATGATTAGGAGGGAGCTAATCCAATGATCCATTGAATATGATGAAGTATATATCCATGGTAGCAGCCATGAAAGGCAGAACGTGTTCAATTCGACCCTAGAAGAAGAATTCTTCGAAGAGAAACCTTAAAGTATCCCTGGTTGTCCATTCACATCCGTGATCCTATGATGAAAGGAAAAAGTGGAATATTTAGGGCATGGAATCTATAAGAAACCCCATGGACCCAAGAGCTAAAGAAATACATAAAGAAGAACATGAAGATTCCAAAAAAGAAAGAGAAACCAGAACAACTAGTCATTGTATCGAGAATCACAATATTACCAGCCTGATATGAACTCACTAAAATAAATCGAGCAGAGGAACTGAAAGTCTTGATGAAGAATAGTGTATGGAAGACTTATGAATGAAAGCATTGTGAGATCTAGAACTAGAGGTTCACCCAGATGGAGGGAGAAGACTATGATGATTACTTGTTCCAGTAAACCAAACATATCTCTACATGAGTAATTATATCAACATCTATAAGTTGGAGTTCTACATCAGATGAATGCAAAGAATGTTCTCCAGAAAAATTCAATAAAGAACATATGAAGAGAAACCTCAAGACTCTGAGGCATACCAGAAAGAGACCCTTGTATGTAGATAGAAGAAGACAACTTGGTAGAGAACCTCCAGTGCACAGCAGGAGCATGGTGAATATTTTCTATAACAGAGATATTGTGTCAAGATGATTACTCAATAGATCAGATCTCATGACGACATAAGTGCCACATGGATATGTTCCAGTTTTCCAACAATGATATACTCTATTGATCTAAGCTACATGAAGCCTTTAGAGAAAAACAGTGTTCCAAACCAAATTACATTTGAAATCAA
Organism: Picea engelmannii; assembly: GCA_009831015.1. Classification (NCBI taxonomy): domain Eukaryota; kingdom Viridiplantae; phylum Streptophyta; class Pinopsida; order Pinales; family Pinaceae; genus Picea; species Picea engelmannii. The sequence continues at coordinate 89,520 of ML810758.1, read as the reverse complement.
GCATTACATTATCCATGATGAAGTCCAGAAAGGAGAAAGTGGTTCTCCAATACATATCTCCACAGATGAGTAGATAAGCAGACATTTTGGTAAAGCTTCTATCGAAGATGAAAGAGTTTTTGTACTCAAGCTGGAGCTCGTGGAGACAACTTCCTTATTGAAAAAGGAAGAGATGACTCCCAAGTTGGGAGGGAGCATTGATATGTATTGATTTATGGACAATCATTTTTCAGTTCAGAAAACAAAAATGGTCCAAGATGAGCAGATTCTTTTCTTGTTCGGAAAGTGGATTGAGATTTCTGACAGACAACAATTTCTCATTGTGGTTAACATGAGAAATGGTCCAAATTGTTGATGTATCATAGACAACGACTTCCCATTGTGGTTAACATGGGGAGTGGTCTAGGGCAGTCTCTCTTCTTGAGGGTTACTCAAGAAGACTGGCCCACCTTGCCAGACAACGATTTCTCATTGTGGTTAACATGAGGAATGGTCTGTTTTGGAGGTTGGTACAAGACAATATTTTCCTCTTGTGGTTAACAGAGGAAATGGTCCGGGTAGTCATTCCTTAGGGTTTATACATTCTCTCTAGGGTGCACTTTGATTAGTGTAGGAGGAATCACCCAAGGTGGGGAATACTCTGAGCTCGACAATCAGGGACAAGCATTCCTTAGGGTTTATACATTCTCTCCAGGGTGCACTTTGATTAGTGTAGGAAGAATGGCCCAGGGTGGGGAATGGTCCAGGTTCAAAAGACAGGACAATTATTCTTCCTTGCTTGAGAAGAATAGTCCAGATATATCATTGTTCTACTCTGAGGGCAGATATTCTTTCATATCTCACAGATGTGAGTGAAAGATTGACCCAGATGATTCAGTTTATATCATAACATTGTTTCTGTGCAGGTTGATATAAGATGATTGTTATAAAGACTATATGACAATAGATGTATACTATTGTGGTGGATGTGTTCCATTGTTTGTGACTATACGTTGTTGATCAAGTACTTGTGTGTCACTTGGTGTGGTAGTGTACCACTAGATTATAGTTATGTACTACTATGGATAGACACAGTTGTGTTCTATTTTGTTTCGATTGATTTGAAGACTATCAACAATATTGGAAATGATTATTAGTTAGATGGATAATCAAAGGACAAATATTTCCCAGAAGGAAAATGGTTCAGAGCATTTACTCTTCTAGATTAGAATAATGGTTCTTGTATCACTCCGTGGAGTGAGCATCATGTTCGATTACTCAGATAGAGTATGGTTTTGAGAGATGATGCAGCTAATGACAGTGATGATGATGATGGTGCTCATGATCTAGTCATGATTTAGTCTATACAACTACGTTGATGCTACTGGGTGAATTGTATGTTTTGTGCTTAAGACCATTACCTGTAATACCTCCCTAGCTAGGAGGGAGTGTTGATATTATGGTAGTTGTGGGAGGTATTTACCTCCACATGTAAACCTAACGAGGATAGAATACTACAGGAAGCAAGAAGAAACCCTAATGAGTTGGCTAATAACCCTAGAAGACTTGTCGGCTCAAGAAGATAATTTATATTAGGCTATTAGCCTCCAAGAGAAGAAGTCAGCCAGAAATAATAATATATACTGAACAGACAGATACCCAGAATGATAAGTCATCCCAAGAAGTTAGCTAGAATTAATATAAATACAGGAGGCCAGTTCTCATTGTGGCAGGTAGTCTCAGAATTGTAGAGCAACACTTGTGCACATTGCAGTGCCTAGTTTTGTGAGCATGTTTGAGGAGAGCTGTCAGTGCAGCTGTTGCAGCTAGAAATTAAGTTTTGGCTTGGAATATCTCTTTTCTAGGGTTTGGACTATCTGATTAGCTCTTGTTGGTGCGCTATGCTTGAGGAAAGGTGTGCTACCCTTTGTTTGGATATCTATCCTAGGGTTTGCTTCCGGAGTGATTCTTTGTCAAGGTTAAGGTGCTCAGAGGGTGGCTTCGGCCTATGGTTGGGTGACAATAGAGATATTGTCAATGGTAAAACAAGCACATCCATTATATTCTAACACTTTGACCCTTGGGGGCTTCTATAAGACTTATGAGGGGTTCTCCAACTTCATATGGTCATAACTCTCTAACCGTGAGGGGTTATGTGATGTTCCACATACCACCAGAAATGGGATGACAAGCATTATCTATCTAGGATAGTTTCCCTAAAAAAGTCATTGTCCTTCAACTCATTATTCCAGAATTAATCATGGGTTCTCTTACTCTGCAAAGCGTCTTCCCATGAGGTCTTTCACCATAAGGGGACCACTTTGGAGTTCATCCATATTTACTTCTTATCAAACATGCTGAGACAATAATGAGTCATCTTTACATCAAAAAATCTTGGGTCCATTACCCAAACCTTTGTGCTTAGGGGATTTCTTCAAGGGTTGACATCAATGACAACCAACCTTAATCAACAATCTCCCCCTTTGGCATTGATGGAAACACTCTGATGCAATACTGAAATCATCTCACTCATGCTCCCCCTGGAACCATGCCTCTGTCCTTTGCATCTAATAAATATGCTCCCCCTGGAACCATGCCTCTTTTCTCTGCATCTGATAAATCTGCTCCCCCTCAAACCATGGCTCTGTCCTTTTCATATGATAAATCTCTCCCCCTTTGTCATCAATGGCAAAGGTATCTTTCCGTCCGGGGTTGCTCCCCCTGACTGAACTATCCTCTTGTGGTGCTTCCTTGTGTAAATCTAAGACATATAAGATAAGAATTCAAAATGCATTCATTTTGGAGTAGAAATAACTCCAAGTCTTTGGAAAATATATTCAAAGGCTTCACGTGGAAGTGATTTTGTAAAGATATCTACCACTTGTTCTTTTGTGCCCACATACTCAACTATGATATTCTTTTCTACAACCTGCTCCCGTAGAAAATGATACTTGATTGGAATGTTCTTCATCTTGGAGTGAATCAATAGGTTTTTTGAGATACTGATGGTGCTTCTATTATCACAATAGATTGGAATGGGCTCATCATACTCAACCTGTATATATGTCAGAGTTTGTTTCATCCAAAGAACCTGTGTACAACATGATGCTGCTGCAATATACTCTGCCTCGGTTGTAGATAAAGATATTGATGATTGTTTCTTTCTTATCCATGTTACTAAACACTCACCCAAGTAGAACTTTGCACCACTGGTGCTTCGTCGATCATCAATACAACCTGCCCAATCTGCATCTATGTAGGTAATAAGTTATAGATCCTTTCCTTTTGGATACCATAATCCAAACTCTTCTTTTCCTTTGAGATATCTATAAATCCTCTTCAATGATAATACATGTGATTCCTTTGGTGCTACTTGAAATCGTACCACTTGTCCAACTGCCTACATTACATCTTTTCTGGATGATGTCACATATAGTAGGCTGCCAATCATTGACTTGTATTGCCTCTGATCTGTAGACTTCGAATCATTATCTTTGCTCAACTTGCAACTGGTTTGCATGGGAGTGATAACTGGTATGCAATATTCCATTCCGACCTTCTTTAGCATTTCTCTGATATACTTGGTTTGAGAAATAAAAATTCCTTGGTTGCTTTGACATATCTGAAGTCCTAGAAAGAAGGATAGTTCTCCAAGTAACGACATTTCAAATTCATTTTGCATATCTTTTGCAAATTGTTGGCTTAACCTATCATCATCACTACCAAAAATAATATCATCAACATAAACTTCAATTAATAAAATATTACCTTGACTTACCTTGATGTAGAGGTTGTTGTCTGCACTTCCTTTTATGAACCCCGCCTGTTGCAGATACTTATCCAGTGTAGAGTACCATGCTCTAGGAGCCTATTTTAGACCATAAAGGACCTTCTTTATTTTACACACATAATCTGTGTTCTCTGACAACTGAAATCCTTCTGGTTGTTCAATGTAGACTTCTTCTTCAAGTTCCCCATTCAGAAAAGATGATTTTATGTCCATCTGATATACTTTAATATTTTTAGAGCATGCATAAGCTAAAAGCAAATGGATTGCTTCCATTCTGGAAACTAGGGAAAATGTCTCTTCAAAGTCGATTCCTTCAATCTATGCATATCCTTTACATACCAATCTAGCTTTATTCCTTGTAACCTGTCCATCTTCATTCAATTTTTTCATGAAAACCCATTTTGTGTCGATCACATTCTTATTCTTTGGTATTGGAACCAATTCCCAAGTGTCATTTTTCTCTATTTGATCCAATTCTTGATCCATGGCCTTATTCCAAAATTCATCCTTGTTGGCTTCTTCAAAACGGTTTGGTTCAATTGTAGATAAGAGTTCCAAGTGTGTTTGTTCTGGTGAACGGGTCTTCCTTCTAGTCTCAACTCCTGCATCTGTGTTCCCGATAATTTGATTTGAAGGATGATTCTTTTGTACTCGTTTACTGGGTGTCTTTGGAGACACTTGCTGAACTTTCTCTTCTGTTTCTGTTGGATTCTTTTCATCTTCCTCTTCTACTTCTTTTTCATCTTCTTCTTCGAAAATTTGTTCCATTGATTTGTTTTGTTCTTCCTTTAATTCTGGTCTTCCTGTTTCATCAATTGTTACGTTGATGCTTTCCATAACTTTGTTTAATCTTAGATTGTAACACTTGTATGCTTTCCTTGTACTTGAGTAACCAACAAGTATTCCTTTGTCCACACGAGAGTCAAACTTTCCCATTCTACCATCTTCTCTTTTGATGTAGCATTTTCTTCCAAAAACTTTGAAGTGCTTCACATTTGTTGGTCTTCCTTTCCATACCTCGAAAGGAGTTTTATCAGTGTTGTTTCTGAGCATTACTCTGTTTTGAATGTGAACTGTTGTATGCACTGCTTGTGTCGAAAATATATCTGTCAATTTGGAATCCATTATCATTGTTCGATCCATTTCCTATACTATCATGTTCTTTCTTTCAACAACTCCATTCTGTTGAGGTGTCCTAGCAACGACTTTTTATTCCATGACTGTTGTAGTAGTCTATAAATTCCTTTGAAGTGAACTCTCCTCCATTATCATATCTTAAGCATTTGATTCTTGAATCCATCTCATTTTCAACCATTTCCTTGTAGATCTTGAAGTTTTCAAAAGCCTATGACTTGTTCTTGAGAAAGAAAACTACAGTCATTCTTGTATAATCATCAACTAATAACATAAAGTATCTCTCACCTTTTAAGCCCTTTGTTGTAGTTGGTCCAACTAGATTAGTATGCACAATTTCCAGTGGTATTGTTGTTGAATATTCCTTTGATTTGAACCTAGTC
>ML810758.1:62632-75202 GCA_009831015.1 Picea engelmannii | reverse complement strand
AATAGGTCCTCCGTGTTTAGTTTTTTAATAAGTAGCTCTGAATCTCCGAAGATTTGGAGGTCTTTGTCTCCCTTTTCTCTTGCTATGAGGCAAGCTCTAAGGATGCCAAGGATCTCTGCCTGATTGTTAGTCTTCTGTCCAAGACCCCAGCAGAAGCAATCTCTTATGGTCCCGTCCGGGGTATAAATGATCCCTCCAGCACCCGCGTTTCCGGGGTTTCCTTTGGAGGCCCCGTCAAAGAATATTGTAGTGAGTTGTTTAGATTTCCACCAGTTTGTGAAGCTTTCTTCAGATTCTCTTAATCTCCACTCCGGGTTTGCTGGTTGAGGAATGAGGAGACGCTTGCGAGGAGAGGGTTCTAATGGCCTGAGCCATCTTCGTTCTTCAGGTCGGAGCAGTGGATCTTCGTTGAAGTAGTGATGTTGGGCTGTTTCCAAGAGAAGAGCTTTAGCCTTGACAACAACCTGTAGGGGGGTGCGAGAATGTTCATTGAAGATTTGGTCATTCCGAGCCAACCATAGCTGCCAGCAAACATATTTGGGGATTGCTGTCCAGATTTTTCGCCAGAAGGATTTAGAGGGGATGCAATGAGGGTAGATGTTGTTCCAAGAAGCGAACCAAACAACAACTGTGCTTCGAGGAAAGGCTGGAATTTGCAAATCCAGAAGGGAGAGTCTCCATACTTCCTTGGTGAAGTTGCACTCCAGGAATAAGTGTTGGCCTGTTTCTATATTGCTTCTGCAGAGTTCACACCTGTGAGGCCCTGCAATTTTCCGTTTCTCTAGATTATCGCCTGTAAGAAGTTTGTTTTGCACCACTGTCCAGAAAAAGAAATTGACTTTGGGGAGAGCTAAATTGTCCCACACTAGTTTCCAGTAAGCAGGTGGATGACTGCTGTCCCTTGTGTTCTGTAGAACTTGGTATCCGTCTGCTGTAGAGTAAATTCCTTTCGGTCCCCAGGCCCAGCTATCCTTCAGTCTACGGTTTTCCGGGTTGGCACCATCTAGTGAGTCGATTAGGAGTTTTTTTTGATGTGTGAGCCATTCAGGTATACCTGTAAAATCCCAGCCGGCCCAGTCTCCCCATCTGTCCCACGTAGAGATATCAAAGAGTCTTGTTTTTCCTGCCCGGATTAACCAATCTCTGAGTTCAGCTGTGTCTTGGTTTTCCTCCAGAGGATCACGCCCCATTATTCTATCGTGCCAGAGATAGGTATTCTTACCATTGCCCGACGCTCTGTATAAATGATTGTTGAAGAACTTGCTGCTCTTGCAGCATAAATTCCAAACTAGTGTGCTTTTTCCTGTGGGATTGTATTGCAAATTTCTGTAAGAGGAGGCTCGGGCGTATTTGCAGAGGAGAGTTTTACTAGTCGGATGGTTGGGGTCGTTGGCAATTTGCCAAAGTAATTTGCCTCCCAACGAAATATTGGTCAGAGCGGGGTCACGAATTTGGAGTCCACCGTCTGCAATTGGACGCCGTACCAGTTCCCATTTTGCTAAGTGAAGTCGCTTCTCATTTCCTTTTCCCCCATGCCAGAGGAAATCCCTTATCAGCATTTTGATCTGGTCCGTGACAGCTCTGGGAGCAAGAAGAAAGGCCGACTGGTAGATTGGCAGCGTGGCCAATTGTGAATTTATCAAAATTAATTTGCCTGCGTTGGTCAGCCAGAAGCCACCCCAGGCTGCAATTTTGGTCTTTAGTTTGCTGATTATGTCTTCCCATAGAGATATTCTATTAACTCCAATTGTGATTGGCAATCCTAAATATTTTATTTTTTCCCAAGTGGCGTGTCCATTGAAGCCCAAGATTTTAACGATATTGTTCAGCTCTTGCTGCCCTGTGTTCCAGCAATAAATTTCGCTCTTTCTATCGTTAATTAAAGCTCCTAAGACTCTGCAATAGCTTTTGAGGACAGAGTCGAAGGCTGTGGCTATTCTGGAGGAAGCTCCTCCGAGGAGCAGAGAGTCATCTGCAAAGAGTGAATGATTCAAAGCATCAGCTTCTAGGGAGGGTTTAAGGCCAGAAATGTTACCAGCTATTCTTTCAGCTGTGAGTTTTTTGCTTAGTGAGTCAGCCATTAAGATATACAGAAAAGGAGAAAGGGGGCAGCCCTGCCTTATGCCTCTCCTGGCTTGGAAAAATTTGGAGGGTCTGCCATTGAAAAGGGGTGCAATCCAGGGATTTTCTATGCAGGCGTTTATGAGCTGTACAAAATGAGGCGAAAAACCAAAGGCAAGGAGGGTCTTGATGAGAAAAGGGCGATTTACTCGATCAAATGCATTTGCCATATCTAATTTGATCAGCATTCCTTTCTCTTTTCGCCTTTTGCTGGAGTGGATTATTTCCTGTACTTGTATGACGTTGTCAAGAATGTTTCTTCCCTCTACAAAGCCTCCTTGAGGGCTGGAGATCAGCTTCTTAAGCAGGGGCTTGATCCTGTTTGCCAGCAACTTGGCCAGAATTTTATAAGAGGCGTTACAGAGTGATATGGGTCTGAACCTGGCAAACGTTTCAGGATTGGATTCCTTGGGAATTAAAGCGAGATAAGTGGAGTTGATTCCTCCTCCAATCTTGGATTTTCGCATGAACCCCTTTATCATTTTTTGGAGGTCTCCTTTTATGATGTTCCAACAGACTTTATAGAAATGTATTGAAAATCCGTCAGGGCCTAGAGCCTTGTCTGAGCCCATGGACCAGATTACTTTGATAATTTCCTCCTCTGTTACCTCTCTGATGAGAACAACATTGTCTTCTGGACTGAGAAGGTGGGGAATATTGCTCAAGATATTTGCGCTTTCTTCTTCTGTGGCCTGGGTTCCATCACTAAATAACTTTTTGAAGTGGCTATCCGCTGCAGCTTTGATTTGAATGATGCCTTTGCTGACCTTCCCTTCTGCTGTCTTTATTTCAGAGATATGGTTCCTTGACAGTCGTGCTCTATATTGTCTGTGGAAGAAGGAGGTGTTCCGATCGCCTGCCTCTAACCACAAACTTATGGACTTGATTCTCCAGTATTCTTCTTCATTGCGGAAGGATCGATATCCTGAAACTTGTGCTTTTGTTTCTTTTTCCAGCAGTTCCGGAGTAATCTCTTTGTTTTCAATTTCTGCCTGCATTGCTTCCAGGTTCGCCACTGCTTCTTTCCTTGCATTGATTGGAGTTGGGTCAGGAGTCTTTATCCACTCTTTCAATGCTAATTTGGTTGCTTTCAATTTCTGTTCCCATACGTAGCTTGAAGATCCTGTGAAAGCTTTGTCCCAGGCTACTTTTACGGTTTCAAAAAAACCCTCTCGCTCTATCCAAGTGGGGCTAAATCGAAATGGGAGAGGTCCGAGATCTTCCTCTTCCTCTATGTGTAGCAGAATCGGCTTATGTTCAGAGGTAAGCTTTGGTAAAATTTTGTTTGTGATTAGCTTTTTCCCCATGATTAGGGAACCTTGTACCAAAAAGCGATCAATTCGAGCAGAGATATGCTCTGTTCCTGTTCTATTATTCGACCAGGTGTAGAGGCCACGTGTAGGACTGAAATCCAAAAGTTCCCAGTGATGTTGAAGGTCCTCCACATAGGTTAGCATCGGGTCTCTGTTGGTGGAGCCACCTCTTTTCTCTTTTGGTTTGAGAACTATGTTGAGGTCTCCTGCTAAGATAATGTTGTTGGGGTTGTGCTATTCTAGAAAAGCTGAAAGAGAGGCCCAGCATTCTCTTTTTTCGGAGTAAATGACAGGAACGTAAAGATTAAATAAGGAAATTGTCAACTTACTTGCAAAATGTGTTAGCTCTGTATAGATCCAATGCTGAGTTTCATATGATTTGTTTAGCGAGAAGTTTTCTTCTGTCCAAAGAGTTGTCAGCCCTCCGGAGGAGCCCCTTGAACTTACTGCAATGCCAGCTTTCTTCTTCCATTTTGTTTTGCTGATGTCTAGTATTAGTCGGTCTTCGATCTTAGTCTCTTGGAGCATGAGCATATCTGTGGGTTCTATTTTCTGAAGGTCCATGACTGCTACAGCTTTGGAGGCGTTCCCTAGTCCTCTACAATTCCAAGAGGTGAGTTTCATGTTGAACTTATGAGGAGGGGGAGGGGCCTCCCTTAGGTGGCCTAGATCTGGTATTTTTGCCCATGGACATTTCGATAGTGGATTGATTTCCTTGGACTTTAAGTCTCTCTGCTTCCTCTTCCCTTAATTCTTTGCAGGATTTCCTTCCTACTCTTTTAGTGGGACGCTCAAGGGTTTCATCCTCTGATGATCCGGCACTTTCAGTTTGTTTTGGCCTTGTTATTTCAGCATAGGATGGATTGAGGGGACTGCCTTGTGAGGCCACTACTTGAATTTCTGCTTCCTTATCTTTATTGTGTGAAGGGGCTTCTGGTTGCTCCTGATTTTCAATGGTTGTTCCTGCTTGGTTATTCTGCTGGTTTTCTATTTCCTTCGGATTTATTTCCTGATCTTGAGTCTTCTTGAGGCTGCCTGTTTCTCCTGCGTTGTGCCTTTTGCCGTTTCCCTTTCTTTGTTGGGGGTTCTTTTGCACTACTATCCATTGGTCCTCTTTTGTCATATCTGATTGCTCCTCTGCTTTTTTTTTGCAGTGCTTTGCAAAGTGCCCATGGCCGTGGCAGTATTTGCATTTGAAGGGGAGATGTTCGTAGTCCAGCTCCTGGATGTGTGACCATCCGGCGACCGTGAGATTGACTGCTTCAGGCAGCCCCTCTTCTAGATCGAATTCGACGCATATTCTGGCGCACGAGAATTGGTCCTTCCTTGCTGCATGGTCGATGTATTTTCCTAACGCGTTGCCGATGAGCTGAAAGATTTTTTGGTTCCAACAGTGAAGAGGCAGGTGTGGTAGGCGCACCCACACCGGAAAAGCCTTGGGGACATCCTGCGTGGGGTCGAAGTCGGGAGACCATTTATTTAGATACAGCCCTTGGGGTCCCATGAAATAGGGGTCGTTTCTGAAGATTAAGCTTCTGTCTTCTGTATTTTCAAAAACGAATGTGAAGAAACCCTTACCAACGAAATAGCTCTTGACTCCCTCTTTGATCAGAGGTGACCAGTTCATTTGTGTCCAATCTTCTACTGACTTTGGGGACGGCCAGAGACCCGTGAACTGGCCTATGAGTCCTTTCTCGGCGAGATTCAGGGCAGCCTTGCATGTCTCTTCTTCAGGGAGAGCTACTGTGGGGATCGAGTCAAGCTTCTTAACGAACTTCTGCTGACTGGGCGTTTCTGAGCTGTTGCTATCAATGCTTTGAATTCTATGATCTCAGGCGGAGGAGGAGGGCCAGAGCCCCCGCTAGAATCCATTGGCCGAGTTCTACACGCGTTCTACATCCGCGTGGGTGCTCAGAATGGGCTCCAGAAGACTGAGGATTTCAAGATGGCACTATTCGGCTGAAGAAACGGAAGCTGGAGAGGATCTGACCTTCGCCAGAGGCAGGGGCCGGCGGCTAGGTTTGGTTGCAGTCCGCAGCACAGAGTCGAACCCAGGCGATTCAAATAAAATAATTTGTTTTTTAAACTATAAAGAAAAATGTATTTAAATGAGGGATGAGGGATGAAAGGTAAAGTTACAGTGCTAAGAAAAAAAGTTAGATTATATTAATGGAGAATAAGGGGAAAAAAAATAGATTATATTGATGGAGAATAAGGGGGGAAAAAGTTGGTTTGTATTGGTGGACAATAATTAGTGATAGTTATCCTCACTACCATCTTGTTCACAAAAATAATTTAAAGAAAAACAAAAATGATTTAGAGAAAAATAAAAATGATTTAAAGAAAAGAGAATATAAATATTTATAAGAGGAAGATGAACTCAAATCAAGAGGAAAGAGGTTGAATATAGGAAGTGGAAAAGGTAATAAAACATGACGAAAAAAGCTTTTTCTTGGAATACTAAATCTACAAAGACATTGAATTTAATTTCCAAAACAAGCTTTTCCTTGTAATACTAACATGTCATGAGAGACCATCATTGCCAAGATTTTCCAGTTTCCATTGGCACTAACACCTCATGAAGGACCATCATTAGCTTCCACTCACCCATAAACAAAAGCTAATTAAGATGAAGATTGAGAGGGTGTTTCAAACATTGATAAATGTCAGTCAAATGTCAAAATAGGTTGACTAGACATGCATTATCTTAATTAAACTACTGAGGGATAGTGCAAAAGGACACCCTCCAAGATATAAACATTGTTAAAAGAACTAGATCATAATTAAAATTTGAAAGAAAAATTCAAGCAATATGGAGATTGAAAATAAGAGAAAGTGAAATTAAAACAAAGAATCAATCAACCCAAGTTAGAAGAAGAAATTATTTTTTCTTTGTTGAAATATTAACAAAGAAAACATATGCTAAAAATCTAAGAACAAACTCACATTAGCTTTGTAGTGAGGAGGGGCCATGAACAAATCCTAAATGCCAATATGCGAGACAAATAGTGTAGAGGATGAAAAAATATTTTTCTTAGAATACTAAACCTACAAAGACATTAAATCTAATTTCCAAAACATCTCTAATAAAAACAACCTCATAAATTAAACTAATTAACTTAAATCTAATAAATTAATATAAATATTAGATTTTAATGGACAATTATCATCATTCATATATATATATATATATTATTATTATTATTAAAACATTTTTTTTAAACTATAAAGAAAATGTATTTAAATGAGGGATGAAAGGTAAACTTACAATGTTAGGAGAAAAAGTTAGATTATATTGGTGGAGAATAAGGAAACAAAGTTAGATTATATTGATGGAGAATAAGGGTAAAAAAAGTTAGTCTGTATTCACCGACAATAATCAATGATAGTTACCCTCACTACCATCTTGTTCACAAGAATAATTTAAAGAAAAACAAAAATCATTTAGAGAAAAATAAAAAACGATTTAAAGAAAACGAAATAAGAAAGAGGTTGAATATAGGAAGGGGAGAAGGTATCAAAAAACTTCTTATACAATTAAAATTTGAAACAAAAAGTGAAGCAATATGGAGATTGAAAATAAGAGAAAGTGAAATTAAAACAAAGAATCAATTAACCGAAGTTAGAAGACGAAATTTATTTTTCTTTGTTGCAAGATTAAGAAAGAAAACATATGTTAAAAATATAAGAACAAACTCACATTAGCTTTATAGTGAGGAGGGAAAAAACCTAAATGTCAATATGTGAGACAAGTAGTGTACATCACGAAAAAAGCTTTTTCTTGGAATACTAAACCTACACACATTAAATCTAATTTCCAAAACAAGTTTTTTCTTGGAATAATAACACATCATGAGAGACCATCATTTCCAAGCTTTTTTGAGGTTTTCATTGCCACTAACACGTCATGAGAGACCATCATTATCTTACACTCACCCAGAAGTAAAAGCTAATTAACACGAAGAATAAGAGGGTGTTTCAAACATTGATAAATGTCACTCAAATGTCAAAATAGGTTGACTAGACATGCATTATATTAATTAAACTATTGAGGGATAGTGCAAATGGACACCCTCAAAGATATAAACATTGTTAAAAGAGCTAGATCATAATTAAAATTTGAAATAAAAAGTGAAATTAAAACAAAGAATCAATTAACCCAAGTAGAAGAAATTATTTTTTCTTTATTGCAAGATTAAGAAAGAAAAGATATGTTAAAAATATAAGAACTGTAACGACCCTTTGTTACGACAACCAAAGCGATATACAACAGGCACAATATATTTTTTTTGCATTAGGAAATATACATCACAATTAATAATGACATCAATGAAACATCATCCGACATAATAATGAAACAATATTAACACATTAACAAACCTGCATGACATAAGCTGGCACAACATTGCAATGAATAACGATACCTATATCGACACATTAACACGGTAATAACAACCCATAACCAATGCATTCTTTTAATAATGACACATCACAACATGAATCATAAATCGCTCAATTCATCTCATAAGGAAAATCATCAGTTAACATCAAGATAGTTCATCATAGTGTCGGGTCTAATCTAATCTACTCATTCCATCCTTCAGGTAATGATTAAGTGAAATTCGTATAAGGCAGTGCTATATATAAAAATTAAGGATCATAAGTGTAATTACAATCAACGGGTCTAAGGTAAACTCATGTCTAAGGGATCCATAAGAAGATCAATCATCACCTGCCATGTAAGGACATCGTGTTACTTTGTGTATTCTTAAGTATTGAAAGGAGATCATCCATGCTTAAACAATACAATAATTTGACATGCTACTCTTCATCATGTACCCATTTATAAAACTAATAAAATCAGCATAAGCAATAAATAAGAAATCAAGAGCTTACATATCCATTAAGGAAATTCAAGGAAGACCATAACTTATTCCTATATAAATAAGAGTGCATTTACCTTTCTCAATTTCATTAAAGGAGCTAAGAATGACCAATCTGAAGTAACAATTAATAGGTAATTAGATGTTAATCTACAATCTGATTTAAGAATCCAAAGTAAGAGTTCTGGAATTTATTCCAACCCCTAAACCTATGAAAAAATGATTCAGTTTTCAATCTGAACCTTAATCCATTCGTCAATCCGGAACTTCATCTAGTCCTCCATCCGAACCTTCATCCGGCACTTAAATTCTGAGCAATTTAAATTAAAATATTTTTGTGCAACAAAAATTATTTTTAGTAATTGTACAGCTTAGAGGAAGGGACAATAAATGGTTGCAGGGTCTTTCAAGAAGGGGAAACGACAAGTAAGAGGTGAGTGATTGTGTATACATCCATCCAGTCAATAAATTAGACTCACCCTTCTACTCTACGATGTTACTACTATTTTTAAGGCTGGAAATCATTACAACAATTAACTTGAAGTAAAAGGGGCAACCAGACACGAATGTGTTAATGACACCACAATTGCAAGAGAGACATTTTTCATATGGAACTTATTATGACACTTGATCTGGCCCTTGATCCGACACAGCATCTGGACCTCGAAACAAAACTAAATTTCTGGGAAATTTGAATTTAATTTTACGGGCAACGAATAGAGTTCAGGAATGGTTGAGCCTAAAGGAAGGGACAATAAATCATGACAAAAGTACTCATGAAGGTGGAGCTATTGTTGCATCCCCAAAAATCATTCCACGAATTAAATACTTCGAAATTAAAAACCAAAAATGGAAATACACAGAACATAAATGCTACAAAAATTATGGGATTGTTTCTAAGGGCCAAAAAAGGAATCCACAACTAACAGAGCTACAATCTTTGACAACACTTAACCCGTTCAAACATTTATAAGATTTACAAGCTTGGGAAGTGTAAGGCCAAAAATTTAGTTTCCAGAAATAAGTTAACATGCAGAGATCTTTAAATTCAGTCATCCAAAGTGGAGGTCACTTTCAAGGACTCTACAGGGCGAAATTTTCAGACATCAACATTTCAACAATGAATCATGTGAACATAAAATCAAAATTTATAAAAGAAAATAAATCAAGGATTCAGGAAGAGGAAGAGTTATCACTCCAATTGTAAATTCTAGGTTATTCAAGGATGACAATGAACTCAAAAATTAAAACTTGGACCGCCCACACAATCAAATATGTGTGAGCCTCAGATTCATTTTGGGTAACTAATTGGCCAAGACATCAAACTGAAATTTATAAAAAGTAATAAATGCAACCAACAAAAGGAGGTTCAATGTTCTAAGAAGTGGTAGAAATTGACTACACATGGTTAATCATTTTGCCTTCCCTTTTGTAAGTTAAATTCATTTTATGAAGTTAGGGTAGTATCTAAACACAACGTTCATAATATTTTCCAATTTCCATTGCCTAAAACCTTGCAACGATAAATATCTCAAAGTGTGGATTGATTGGAAGAAATCAAAGAAGCTCTAATTTGATACCATCATTTCAATTAGATGTGGTTATAGAGCCTCCACAAAATTCTCATTCTAGGAAATTTTAACCACTACATAGTGGAAAGGGATCTACCAATTCAATTTGATAAGGGGGTTTAACAACAAATAATTAAAAATTCTGACAACACCGTAAACATAGTTGTGTTTCCAGAAATTGAAATCTGAAACAGTAATCACAAGGGTTATTCATTTCTTCAGGGTTTTGACCAAAAACAACCATATAAATACACAATCTCCTCCACATGCAACATGAGACATTTCTGCATAAATCGCGTCTAAGAAAATTAATAAATTAACTAAAACTCTGATATGTAATCATTGAAAACTAAGAATTTAACATTGTGGGTATATATCCTGGCAGCCATTAATCATTTGAGGAATCAAGATGATGACAATTTTCAGAAATGTATCTCCTAGATTTCCATAAAATCTTTGAAGGACTTGTCGAATCAAGTTTATAAATGCAATCAACTTATGGTGAAATTATGAGAACTCTATTCTATAGATTAAAACTTAATACAATTGCAATCTCAGAATAAGAGTACCTTAACTGAGGGAGAAGAATCATAAGTCGTTGTCCCGCACTTGCGCTCCTTCTAGCTCCTTGCTTGCTAATCATTGAGACCTCACCAATACCTCCCAACCAACGCTATGGGTACTCTTCCTCCCTCCGATCCCCCCGAGCCATAAAGGGTCCAAGAACACAAACTAGAGAATAAACTAGTGCCCAGCTCACCTCACAAGGTCAAGCTACCACTCCTATCCGAGCTGGGTATCCCAACTCCCACAAGAAAAATCAGTCAAGAAAAATCCGGTAGCATAACCTTATGCTTGCAAAAAAGTGTCAATTCCTCTTCTCTACCATTTCTTTTATAGATTTCTTCTTAGTGACCTGTCCATTTGCACATTAAATTAGTTTTATTAAAAATTAATTAGGAAATATTATCCCCCATACACTTGTCACCTAATCCCTTAGTTGCACCAGAAATTCATTTAATTTATTTAATTAAATTGTCAATTTCCCTCACCCACCTAAAAGCATTCCTAAAAACGCTCCTTGTTGTCCCTTTATTCCCTCAATTTCCTTTAATGACTGACACCCTTCTTAAATCTTAGTTGAGTTCATTTTATGAAATTTATCTAGACTATATTCCTTTCTATGTTCCACATTCCTTTTGCCTTTAAATTTCCTTTTTGTCTAAGTTCGAATTTAGTAAGTTTTGCACATAGACAACAATTAAATTTTTAGATAATTTAATCCTCCTTTAAATTATAAATTTATTTTTCCCCTTTTTCTTTTCTTCATCCTCACTTTATTAATTGTTTAATTAATTTTTTTAGTCCTCATATCCCATTTAGAACTAGGCTTAGCAAATTTTTAACAGAGAAATTAAAATCTAATCCCATACATAATTAATTTAAGGCTGACCATGTCAAGGTAAGATATTGTTTTCTAGGCACTTAGGTTCATTGACTCACCTATGTTTAACCATCGCAACATGCTCTTCAGGACACACTACATGCTCCAAGGGTGCCACTCGCCTTCATTCAAGTTTCATTTATGCGACGTGCCCTTCAAGACACACTATGTGCTCCAAGGGTGCCACTTGCCTTTTGACTGATTTTGGCAGACGTCAAGCCCTTGGAGTCAATACTCTATTAGGTGAGCTTTTGGGAGACTAAGGGCCTCTAAGGAATAAGTACCATGCCTTATTGTGCACCCCTTAGAATCTTCATGAGAAATTGTCTCAGTCTACCCTCATGACATCGTGGATCCCTCGAACTAGGTAATCATTAAACTATAGTTTGAGCCACGACGAGAGTGTTAGTAGGTTGTGGTAGGGCTGCTGCCACACCTCTCCCTCAATATCTCTAGTTGTCGTGCATGACCTCTTTACTCCAAATGTGATTCTGATTAGTAAGTAATCGTCAACCTTCATCCATCAACGAAACATGTCGGCGATTCATAAACAACATCATAATATACCCAGTCATATGTCACATATGCAATAAAAAAAATACTCAAACCATATACAGTCCACTCCTTGACTCGATCCAAAGTCCATGGAGGTCCATTGATGCCATAGGCATCCTCAATCTGCCAAGAGTCCTGCAAAATCAAGAGAAACCAATCAATAACACATGTCTATACATAATAATATAACATGACATCATAATCCAGAGTATTGTCAACAGAATCCATAAGCAAAGCAGTCAATCATATAATGAACTGGATCACTTGCACGCAATTGTTCTCAAAAAATAAGTCACACCAGGTGCACGCAAGAGAGGGATGTTACACAAACAAACTCACATTATTTTTAGAGTGAGGAGTGGCCATGAAAAAAGCCTAATGCCAATCTGTGAGACAATTAGTGTAGAGGACGAAAAAAGTTTTTTCTTGGAATACTAAACCTACAAAGACATTAAATCTAATTTCCAAAATTTCTGTAGTAAAAACAACCTCATAAATTAAACTAATTAATTTAAATTTAATAAATTAATATGAAGATTCGATTTTAATGGACAATAATCATCATTCATATATATTTTAATGGACAATAATCATCATTCATATATATTATTAAAATATTTTGTTTTTTAAACTATAAAGAAAATGTATTTAAATGAGGGATGAAAGGTAAAGTTACAATGCTA
>ML810758.1:14779-33194 GCA_009831015.1 Picea engelmannii | reverse complement strand
AGTAGATATTGTACAAGGTTAGAATTTACATTTGGTATCAAAGCTTTATTGGCTTCAGGAGGACGCCTTTTTGGTCAAGGGTTTGGCTCGGGACTGTGATAAGCCTTGTTACAATGGGAGATCTGCGGTATTGTTCTTCAGGTGAAAAGAAATGGCAAGCAATTCGAAGATGGAGATCGAGAAGTTTAATGGGAAAAGTTTTGAGCTGTGGAAGATCAATATGGAAGATCTGTTGCTGGACAGAGATCAATGGATCATGATAGATACATGTACTGCACCTACAGGAACTTCTATAGATGACTGGAAAAAATTGGATCAGAAGGCAAAGAGCATAATCCGACTGTGTCTCTCCGATTCAGTATTACTGAATGTGTCAGAGGAAGCTACAGCAAAGGATTTATGGGAAAAGTTGGAGAAGTTGTATCAGTCTAAGTCCCTGGTAAATAAACTATTCCTGAGAAAGAAGTTGTATAACCTAAGGATGAGAGATGGAGACTCGGTGGTAGATCATTTGAACGCCTTCAATACTGTGGTAATTCAGTTAGTATCTGTTGATATTAAAATTTCAGATGAAGATAAATGTATCAGTTTGTTTTTTTCTTTACCAGACTCTTGGGATAGTCTGGTTGTGGCCATAGGTAGAAATACAACTTCTTTGAAGTTTGAAGAAGTGGTCTCATCCTTGTTGTCAGAGGAGATGAGACGGAAGAATATGGAAGGACATAGCATAGATGCATTATTTGCAAGAGGACATTCCCAGGAAAGAAATAGATCTAATTTCTCAAGTGGGAGATCTAAGTCTAAGGGTAGATCTAAATCTCCTGGAAATTTTGTAAGGGTATGTTTGAGATGTGGAAAATAAGGGCACTACAAGAAGCAATGTAGATCCAAATTTGAGAAAAATAAGGGATCTGAAGAATCTTCTTCTACTGAAGAAAAGACCTCCAGGGAAGGAGGAGGGGATGTGTACTTGGCCTCTTCAATCACACATGAATATCATGAGGCATGGTTGGTTGACTCTGGTGCATCCTTTCATATGACTCCCCACAGGGAGTGGTTCTGCGAATATGAAAAGTATGATGGAGGTAATGTTTTCTTAGGTAATGATTCGACAACTAGAATCATAGGAAGATGAAGGATCAAGTTGAGGCTCATAGATGGAAGGATTAGAACATTGCCTGGTGTTCTCCACATCCCAGGTATGGCCAGAAATTTGATTTCTATAAGAAAAATGGAAGATGCAGGGGTAAAAACAATATTTGAAAAGGGAACTTGCAGGATGGTTCGAGGAGAAATGGTGTTGATGAAGGGAGTTCGGTTTGGAACTCTGTATAAGGTTCTAGGAAGCACTATTAGTGATGGGTGTAATAGCTCCATTGTTCCTGATATTGGAGTTGAAGAAGAAAGAACTCCTACAGTCTTTGGAGAAAAGGTTATGTTGTGGCATCAAAGATTGGGGCATATCGGAGAGAAGGGTCTTCGACTACTACACGGGAAAGGTATGGTTGAAGGTATGTATAACTTCTCTCTGGATTTTGATTTCTGTGAACATTGTCTATATGGGAATAAGAATCGGGTAAGATTCCCCTCTGGTGCAACGAGGGCAAAAGGAATTTTACAGCTAGTTCACAGTGATGTTTTTGGACATGTGTTGGTCCCATCATTGGGAAAATCTGTGTACTTGTCTCATTTATATATGACTTCTCGAGGAAAACTTGGATATATTTTCTTAGGAAGAAATCTGAAGTCTTTGGAAGGTTTAGAGAGTTTAAGGCTCTTGTTGAGAATCAAACAGAGAAAAGAATTAAGGTGTTGAGGACAGATAATGGTGGAGAGTTTTGCAGGAATGAATTTGAAGAATTCTGTAAGAAGTGCGGTATAGCAAGGCAGAAGACTACTCCATATACACCTCAACAGAATGGACTTGTAGAAAGGATGAACAGGACATTGATGGAAAAAACAAGGTGCATGCTCAGTGGTGTCGGGTTAGGGCAAGAATTATGAGCAGAGGTAGTGGGTATTGCATGTTATCTGGTCGACAGATCACCCTCATCATCATTGGATGACATGACTCCACAAGAGGTATGGAATGGTAAGGAACCTTCTCTCACACATCTTAAGGTATTTGATTGTGATGCATATGTTCATGTTCTAAAGGAAAATAGGAGTAAGTTGGATAAGAAGGCTGAAAAATGTATCTTTATTGGATATAAATATGGTCTCAAAGGTTATAAGCTTTGGAACCCAGAAACTAATAAGGTAGTGTATAGTCGAGATGTGGAATTTAGAGAAATGAAAGATGTTGTTAAACGGGAATTCCTACCAAGTAAGGAAGAACTGGAGAAGATAGAGTTTTATTTAAAGGATGATGAATCAGACTCTACAAAAGAACATGAATCATAAGAAGAAGATTCTCATACTCCAGTATTGAGGAGATCGGTTCGAGAAAGAAGGCTACCGGAAAGGTATAGTCCATCTGATTTCCATTCAAAATTTTCCTTGTCTATTACTGATGATGATCCTAGAACTGTCAGGGAGGCAGTGGATTCAAAGGATGGAAATCTCTGGAAAAGGGACATGGAAGAAGAAATGGCATCTTTGGATAATAATGAGGCTTGGGATCTAGTGGAGTTTCCAACTAGAAGAAAGCCCATTGGCAACAAATGGGTATTTAAAAAGAAGTTGAATGCAGAAGGAAAAGTGGAGAAATACAAAGCTCGGTTAGTAGCAAAGGGTTATTCCCAGGTTAAGGGAATTGATTTTGGTGAGATTTTTCTCATGTTGCCAAGTTAACCTCTATAATATTTTTGTTATCTGTTGTTCCTGCATTTGATTTTGAAATAGAACAGATGGATGTGAAGACAACATTCCTACATGGGGATCTGGAAGAAGAAATCTATATGAAGCAACTAGAAGGTTATGTTGTGAAAGGAAAGAAGGAGTTGGTATGCAAGCTGAAAAAGTCCCTGTATGGTTTAAAACAATCACCAAGGATGTGGTATCAAAAATTTGATACTTATATGCTGGGACTTGGCTTCACAATAAGAAAAGAGGATCATTGTGTGTATTTTAAATTAATTGGTGGTCATTTGATTTATTTGGTCTTGTATGTGGATGACATGTTGATGATAGGAAACAACAAGGAGATTATCCAGGATGTGAAAACTCAGTTGTCCTCTAAATTCGACATGAAGGATATCGGTGCTTCAAATTTCATTCTGGGCATGGAAATTAAAAGAGATTGAAAAAGGAGGAAACTCTGGTTAAATCAAAGAAAATATGTCGAGTCAATATTGCATAGGTTTAATATGCAGGAATGTAAACCGGTCAAGGTTCCTATTCCTGTTGGTGTAAAGTTATCTGCAGATCAATGTCCCAAGACACATGAAGAAGAAGAGGACATGTCTCATGTTCCATATGCAAGTGAAGTTGGCAGTTTGATGTATGCAATGGTCTGTACGAGACCAGACATTGCACATGCAGTGGGAGTTTTGAGCAGGTATATGTCAAAACCAGGGAAGGAACATTGGACATCAGTAAAAAGGGTTTTCAGTTATTTGCGTGGCACTGCTAGCTATGGATTGTGATATGAAGGAAGACTAAAATTGGACAGAGTGGTGGTTATACATGGCTTTGTGGATGCATACTGGGCTGGAGATCTGGATCGTAGGAGATCTACAAGCGGGTATGTGTTTAAGTTGTTTGGAGGAGCAATAAGTTGGATGAGAAAAAGACAAGCTGTAATGGCACTTTCAACTACAAAATCTGAATACATGGCAACCACTCATGCAAGTAAGGAAGCAGTATGGTTACAAAGATTGTATTCAGGTATTGGGTTGGTACAACAAGATGTAAGGATAGAGTGTGACAGTCAGAGTGCAATTTTTCTGGAGAAGATCTTTGCTTATCATTCAAAGACAAAGCACATTGATGTTCAATATCACTTTGTGAGATACATGATTGAAGAAAAGAAAGTATCATTGATGAAGGTGGACACTTTGAAGAATGTTGCAGACTTGTTAACAAAATCTGTGAGCACTGAGAAGTTCTCTTGGTGTAGAGGATCCATGGGCATTGTTGCCCTGGATTGTTGACTATGTAACCCTATAACCCCCTGTATGAAAAGAAAATAAGTGGGAGAATGAATGTTGGGTATGTGTTATATTTTTTCTGCCTCGGGAAACATGACACCTGCCTCGAGAAATGTGCCATGTATTTAGGTGGTTTTTCGTCACATGGTTTTTGTCGATGGTTTTCTATTTTCAGTTAAGGAATTAGGGTTTTGGACTAATCCAAGTCATTGGGTTAGGGTTTTGGATGTCGTTGGCTCCTATATGTATATTGTATTGTAAACAATGTATCACTATGAATGAATATAGAATATGTTGGTTTTCCTGGTTTGGGTTTCCAGGGGAAAAATCTTTGTGTAATGTTTGTATTTGCCATTGTATTTTTTCTGTTCTTTTCTGAATATCCGTTTCAGTAGATATTGTACAAGGTTAGAATTTACACTGTACCTTAAGAGGAAACATTCCCCCGAGTGTCCATGCCCTGCATGCACTTCCTTGGATTAAGCATAGGTATGTTCCACTGTGTGGATGTAGTTTCTTATTCGTGACACTCATTTCTTCTATTGTATCATAGCATTCATTTTCCTATGAAAAAACAAAAAATATGGGTGGGAAAATAATATTATCTTATATTGGCAGCAGTCATGTCGTCTTTGAACATAGCACAAAATTTCGAGTCCATTTTCATCCAAATTTTGGGTTTAGTATGACCCTAGGAAGCTGAGATCGTTACTTAGAGTTTATTGTTCGAAAACACAAGTATTTCAACATAGGACGAACACCTTTAGTAACCACTCACACAACCAGATCAAAGATCAACACATCGATGTTTTGACGTGGTAAAACCCCTACGAGGAAACATCCACTTCCCCAGCCAACGCGACTACTTGGAGCAGTTTATTAATGCAAAAGAAAAATATTACAGAGATATTTTACAAGAGAGTTTCTCACAATTGATCATCGGAAAATGACCCTCCATGCTCTTTAAATATATATCATGGACCAATCAGGTGTTAAGCCACGGATCAATGGTCGTTAAGATCGACGAGAATATGAACCGTCAGATCACTCTATGTCGGGAACATATCGTGACCATCGGATTTCCTAACTACAAATGCATACTAATGCATAATAAAGAAACACACTAAGAAACACACTTTTACCTAACGACACATTAGACCAAATAGATCTTAACTAACTCCTAAGTGTCTAAATATTCTAACATTTACTCCTCCAACTGGTTATTCTTCCAGTCCCTATGGAGAGTTCATTGATGCCTCCTGCATCACGAAGTTTCATCATCAAGTCTATGTTGCTTGAGTTATACACATCTCTCATGATATTATTCAAAGGAAATCTATAAGCCTATGTCAGCCATTTCTCAGAACTCTTGACTTTGCATGTCGTCCATACCCATAGTGTATCTCAAAATCACATAAAGTTGTATTCTTACCATGCACCTTGGTCCTACTTTCATTATGGGTAGGTAAACTTGAACCCAGCAGTCGACATCTCCTCATTGGTCGTTGACTAGGGGGTTTCCCTTGTGTTCGACGAAAATAAATATATTCACACATTAGGATTCGTGCAGTGTCTTAGATGCCATTATCCTTATTGGTGGTTTCCTCTCCTTTGTCAACAATTCTCCTTATTGCTTTTTACTCAGAGGGTGTTTTTTGTGCACTACCTGCATCTGGTGCATGCGAAAAATGCACAGGGTCGTTGGTTCATGAACATCCTATTTGTCCCAGTTCCTCCAAATCATCAAGCTATTGCTTTATGCCTCATGCAAACTGATGAGAGATGCCCTAATTCTCTCCTTTCAACGTGTCTCCTTCCACCGAATTCAGCTCATCTATTCTGGAAACGAGGCCTAGAGTCTTATGAGTACCTAGAGGCTTGCAGTCATCATTGACAGGTTCTCCCGCCATTGACAGTTCGGAATACATCAATGTCTCCTTATCGATGGATTCTTCAAGTGTTCGACCTCAACACCTTATTCACACTTGTAAGAATTTACTCGATGCCTTGATACCTACTTTCATTATCAGTAGGTTGTCTTGTGTTTGTTAATGTTATACCTCAATGACTGATAATCAAATGAGTCTCATTGTATTCGACCTCAAATCCTCTATTCACATGATGTAGACTTGCACCTTTGGCAGATCGTGTAGAAGACATGAAGACATCAGTTTACAGTAGCAGGGTTCCTGAGTTGTTGCTATCGTTCATTGGACCAGTACCTATATAACTTCAGTGATCATGGGAGATCAGATTGTACTCCATTGTATACAGATATCTTCAGATTGATTTTGACACTAGTTTTCATTTGTCCTTGTTCATGACTATGACAGCCTATGGCACGTGTCTATGTTGTATTACCTATTCATAGCCATGAATAATTGTTTGGTATATTTCCACATGGATCTCTAGTGTAATTCAAATTAGAATCCATGTGTACAAAGTCATTATGAATTGTAATATTCTCATGAGAAACTAGCACTTCCAGCTGAGTCTCCATCACTCCACTTCTAGGAATAATAATGTATTTCAGCCATCACATATACTCCTCTGACCTCACACATTAGGGGGAATCTATTATAGCAATATTTCCCTCACCCTATCCAACTTCCTCAGAATTCCTTTCCATTTCCCTATACAAACTTGAAGTCCCTTGATTGTATCTTCCAGAGCCAAAAAATCATATTTTTCCACATATACGAGCCCTACTAGTTATACAGCATGTGTATATGCAGGTTGCACCACTACAACCCACGTACATCAGGTTTTGTGCCCAAAATTAAAAATTGTGTCGGGTTTCCATGTCACGTCACAATATCCATGATCCTTGAGCTTCCATATATTGGAAACATTCCAACTCAACCCTTCAATTCCATTTGAAGGCTATAAATTGGGCCATATCCAAACCGTGGAAGAGGAGAGAATTCAACTTTTGAGAGAAAATATACTTTGGAGAAATTTCACTTCACATTGAGTCTGCATCCCTTTGTCCTTGAAAGTCTGAACACATAGTTCAGTCCCCAAGCTCTTCCCTATTTGATGGAGAATATCATTGTCTCTCATATATGAGCTTGCCTTTGGTGGAGGATTGGAGTGGTGGAGGCCCAACTGGAAGGGACTTAGTTTATCGGTTCCGAGACATACCAACACAGAAGTTTCTCGCTCGTATACTTATGTTGATTATCTTAATAGAAATACTCTTTTCTCGTCAAATTGATATCTTGCAAACATTCGAATTATTATTCCATAGGCATATTTGTCATGACTGTTAATGGACTATGCTATTTTATATGCTAACATTATATATTATCACCATATGCTTGCATATCTTGGTTGTTGAGGACAAGTTGCAAGTATAAATATTTGAGTTTTGTGCTCAACGATGGTCTTCATTGAACGTCGGAACGAGGTAAGATCTTTATCGTGTCTTTTTAACATTTTCATTTATATATCATACTTGGGATTAGAGTTGATTTCTGCAGTGATTATATCTATTGTGGTTTACCCCATACCATGGAGTGATTTTCCTCGTAACACTTGGTAACTATTTGGACTCAGTGAAATTGATATAGACATGTGAGAGGTGTACATGTAGACATATTTATGTGTTGCATAATATTATTTTTACTGTTATATGTTGATGATGTTGATTGTTATGTGATTTGGTTAAACATGTAAACATACATTCCTTGATTGAACGTTAATACAAATATGGATTCTTATATGAAATTTTGGTGTGTTTGGATGGATATGATTTATTGGTGAAATAAAGGTCGATCAACTATGTGATAGGTAAATGACTATAGTGATGAGGTAATTGGATTCTTGAAACACTTTACTAACGATTTCTAGCATAGTTGTGAGTTTGAGGCAAATGGTTAAAGTTTGTGTATTGGTGTACGATCTAGTGAAAATTCCCTTATTTTCTTTTTCTTCGGATTACACCATCATCCATATGTAACAATAAAACCTTAATCACGTTGTATTTGGTTCAAAATTCAATTTCATTTCTTTAACCGGAAAATATTTGCAATTTTGTATGCTTGCTTCATTCGAGCGATCTAATGGATTCCTTTCGTGATCTTGTTTTATCCAGAACCTCATTTCATGAGCTGATATCATTCTTTTTAATAATAAGATAACCCTTCTCTGTGATTTTTTCAGCGGGACGTGGCAGATTTGAGCTTCTCCCATACTGCGCTAGAAAGACCAGGTCGATTTGGTGCCATCGTGATCTCCATTACGCATTATTGATCCCTTTTGTCTATCTTCATATATTTGGTGACATTATTGCTTGATTTAGTGGATGTGTGTCTTTAAGAGATCGCGTTGTTTACCTTCGCGATCTGTGATCATAAATACCTAAAAATATGTCAAAAATACCAAATGAAATACGTAAGAAAATGTAAAATATGAAATCTAGGGTTTCCATGTAAAATTTAATTTGGCGTTTCCATCCTCTAAAATTTTTGGTTTCCAAAGAGTGATTTATAGGAATCGAAGGGTATTGACAACTTTTTAACTTATATGTTTTTTATTACATCTTTAACAATTAGCAATTTCTTTATTTTATTGAACTCATGTTATTTTATTATATTTTTGCATAGTGAGGATGAGGAGGGCTTAGAAGATGAAGAGGTCCTTGATAACAGTTCAACCCACTTCATTCAATCAACTTATAATGTCAAATTCATTTCATTTCCTTATATGTGTAGAAATTTCCCATGCTATGTTGTATACAAAATTACCATTTCCCTGAGGTAATAGTGTACCCTTAATTATAGGTAGTTCAATCAATTTCATTCAATAAAAGTCTAATGTCAAATTCATTTTATTTCCTTATATTTGTATATATATTCCATGCTATGTTGTATAGATGATTTTGCAATTATATATACATGATTTTTTCTCTTATGATCATTACACTGTAAAATAGACTTATGATGATGATGATGTTTAATGTCCTCTAAGACCAAATATTTTCTATCGGAATTTAAGAAAGGTAATAATTACTTGGTTTGATTTATAATTTTATTTAGGTGCTCAGAAAGATTTAAGAGAAGCATTCCTAAATCACCATAGTTTTGATGAGTTGAAAGGTTAGGAAGGTCGATGTTGTAACAAATATTTTGAAATTGTGATTTAATATGCAAGACATTCTAAGAGAAAGTGTTTATCATCTTCAACCATATTAGTTTTGCAAAGATGAAAAATTCTTATGACCCATGAATTTTTAGGAATTTTCTATCGCCTTGTTTCACTATGGAGCTCATGAGATTTTGCTCTTATCTTAGCAATGTTGATTTTTTACCCACAAAATTTTAGGAATTGTCTATCATCTTGTTTCACTATGGAGCTCATGAGAGTTTGCTCTTATCTTAGCAATGTTGATTTTTTTTATTTACACTAGTCAAAATAGAGAGATAATTTTGATCTTCTATATTAGGTTGATCACCACCTTATAATATCTTAATTATCTTTTCTTTTATAATTGTTTATCACACCCCAATTTCTCCTTAAATTTAGATGTAATAATATTTTTAGTGTTATTGTTATTTTGCAGAGTAGCCTCGTCATTTATTCCCTAATTATTTAACCAAGATTCAACATCTTTATGCCACCCTCATTTGAGCCACAAGTGGTTTTGACTATAGTTTGAAGAAATCTCAAGAATCCTCTTTTCTTCCATGTTGTTTATCTTGTTCTTATACATTAGGTACCTATTCATAGTCATACTCTCAATGGTGGAAAGACTCGCTTCTATGAGGAGGACATGATAGGGTGTATTTCCTTTAATTTTTAGATTATAAGTTATAAAATGATTTTGGATTTGCTTTATATTTCTCCATTATTCTCTAGAGATGTTGCAACCCAAACTTCATAACCATATAAGATAACAAGAGTTATGAAATTCTCAAAGAGAATTTTCTTCTTATCACACAGATAAAGGTCCAATGACTTCCAACTATTTTCCAATCCATAATAAGCTTTCCACCCTCCATTTATCCTTTTCTTAATGTTATAGTTCCAGTTAATCTTGTGATGAAGATCAATTGTGTTATCAAAGTAGTATTCTCCTTGTTATTTCTCGGTGCATGTCCCTAACGAGGTCAGGGTATAAAGATTTGGGTCTCGAGCTAGTTTCACTTGGAGATGAAAGAGCAGGAGATATTTTCAAAATGTTGCTCGAGGAATACCTTGCACAAAAGTGGAACTAGATGATGGAAAAATTCACCCAGATCCCTCAATGACTATCGACGACAAGCAGGGCACCTTCAACGAGTAGTCATTTCATAGGTGAAACACCCTTCAAGGTACAAGTTAACTTTGATATCCCCTTATTTGAAGGTCAGATAGATGCATATCCTTTATAAAAATGGTGAAATATATTAGAAGGGTATTACTCTGTTCAAATATTTTCCGACACTAAAAAGATCACCTTTGCTCTCCTTAAATCTCTTCCCCATGTCAAATATTGGTGGGAATTTTACTAGGAGAGACATAATATAGAAGAGTTTGTGGCATTCGGAATAGGACCCACTTGGGTGGCCTTTGTTGATACCCTAAAGGAGGAGTTATACCTTGTTGGAAACTATGATTACTAGTACATGATATGGAAGACTCTGCATCAGGAAAGAGACCAAATGGTGCCAGATTACACTAACATCTTCTAGAAATTACACACAAAGTTGGGTATCAAAGACTCTAAGAAGAACATAGTTCTAAAGTACCATAGTGGCCTACACAGGTACATCCAAACATATATGAATTTCTTGGACATCTCCTCACTAGGAGCCACTTATCGATATGCTGTCAAAATCAAGCAGAAATTTAAGAAGTAGAATAAGTGGGAGTTCAGGTTTTCAAATTCGCAACAATAGAATGATGGAAAAGGTGGCCCTAAATCATAGAACAAGGGATAGAGAAAATAATTCCAAACTCAAGATATCCAGTCCAAGTCATAGAAAAAGAAGGATAACAAGAAGATGAAGAAGGACATTGGAAAATGTTGTGAGTTCCACAAAATACCCTAACACAACACTAAAGAATGTCACTCAAAACAATCCTTGTTGGTGGAGCTTAAAGAAAAGGAGTTGGAACCCAACTCAGACTTTGATTTGGAGCAGGATAAGAGAAATAGGATCATTGATGCAGAGCATAGTGCTACCATCACAAACACAAATATCATCGAGTCAAAGGAGCTTGAGGAAGGGGATAACCTCTTCTATTCATAGATGTGGGTGAAGGGAACCCCACATCGTTTCATTGTTGACAGCAGGAGCCAGAAGAACCTGATATCGATTGAGGTCATCAAAAGATTGAAGTTTCCAAGGATGCCACACCCCAACTGTACACCATTGGTTGGTTGATATAGGGACGATACCTTAGTGTCAACAAATAGTGATGCCTATCCTACAACATCAAGCCCTTTAAAGATGAGGTACTATGTGATGTTTCCCCACTCGAAATTTGTGATGTTATTTTAGGACAACCTTACATGTGAAAATGTCATGTTATTTATGAGTTATGACCCTATAGTGTTATTATCACTATAGGGGGTCAACCCTATAGGGTACTCGAGGTAGTTCCAAGTACTGCAATTCTGTTGATCTCGAAAAACTATGCAAGAAAGTAATCTCATGGACTACAAAGTTTGTCCTCTTCATGGTTGGATCAAAAGGGGAATGAAAGGTCACTATGACTACCAAAGCTTCAACACTGGGTCTCTTTACATAATAAAAATAGGTGGGAAATCTTACAAAGGAATATAGAGACCTTGTTGCTTAACCTGTAGGGGTAGCTATGCACTCTCACATCAAGCATCCTATTGATTTGATACATGTTGCTCCCTTGCCCAATGGTCTAATATATAGACACTCCATTTTGGAGAATGAGGAAATAAAGCACCAAATTCATGAGCTCATCCACAAGGGCCATATTTGGCCAAGCTCCTCACCTTGTGGGAGCCCAATAATGTTGGTGCAAAAGAAGAATGGAACCTGGTAGCTCTATATTGATTATAGAGCCCTGAATAAAATGATTGTCAAGAACTAATACTCGATCCCCTATATTGACTATCTTCTTGACTAGCTCAAGAGTGCTAATTTCTTCAGTGATATCGATATGAAGTCGGTCTATCACTAGGTTCCAATAGAACCAACCGGTGTATGGAAGATACCCTTCAAATCTAAAGAAGGCCTTTTTGAGAGGTTGGTCATGCCTTTTGGCTTGACTAATGCTCTAGTGACATCCATGAGGGTGATGTATGATATCTTATGGAAATTCACAAATTTTTTTGTGGTGGTCTATTTGGATGGAATATTCATCTTCAGTTGGACCTGGGAAGAGAACTTGCAAGACATTTAGTTGGTCATGAACACTTTGTGGAAACAAAATTTATATGTCAACTTGGAGAAATGCTCATTACGTGATCCAGATTTATGAGCGGAACGAAATGAATAACAAATTGAATACAATAACATAGAGATACAGAGAAAAACAACATATATTCAATGAACAATAACTTCTATTGAATGAATAAAATAGGTTGAAACTATAAAACTGCAAAACTTAAAATAACTTGCTTGAATGGTGGTAGTTATATCTGAGAAGATATGTGGATATTACACACATCCATCTGAGAAGAATGATTACAATGAGGATCCAGAGGCCTTTTTAACATTACTCATGAAATCCAAAACCCTAGACATCCAAAAACCTAACCCTAGGAGATGAAACTCCAAACGTTATGTGGGCCCCAATGGGTAAGTTGGTACCTCAAATTCTCGAGGTTGTAACTTTTTCATACAACCTCTATTTTAGGCATGTCATGGCCCATTGGCAAGGTATTTTAGAGAACTACACATTACGTTGTCAAACTCTAACCCTGTCTATAGTTTGACTGTGGCAAGCCAAAAAAACATTGTTTAGGGCCCCAAAACGGCCCTAGAAGTACAAAAATATGTTCTAACATAAAAACTTCCAAAATAATCTAGTTGGATTAGGTGGGCGGCCACCAATATCCACTTGGAAGCTATGTAGGGCTTCATACATCCCTGGAACTATAGAACTCACAATTACAAAGAATTATAGAAGAACGTGTTGAATTAAAAACTCCCAAGAGAAGCCTATTGGAATAGGTGGGTGGCCACCAATATCCACCTAGATCATTCCTCCTCCTTAGGAAGCAATGGTCTCCATTGTGTTGAGTTCCCCCATCAAGTGAGGAAAATTCTGTTGAATTTAGCTCTCGGTGAGCCACTTGCCTTGGTGCAAGAGCTTCCCTACCTTGACAACTCGATAAAGTTGGATCCTCTACTAGTGAGTGCCCTTGACCTATGTGTCCACTATCTAATCAGTGTATTCTTGTTCCATGCAGACAGGGTTGAGATTTTTTGGTGTTAACTGTTCTACGATCCCCAAGGTGTCCAATAATGGTAGAAAATATGGTCAGAGGAGGTCCACATTGAACACTGGGTATAATCCAAGGAAGGGGGAAGTGTTGAACTTAAAAGAATTGTCACCCACAACCTTGTTAATAGTGTAAGGCCCATAGCGAAGTGGATGGAGCCTCCAATGGGGCCCTGTAAAGCGTTCTTTCTACAAATGTAACCAGACCTTGTCTCCCACTTGAAACTTGTGCAGTACCCGATATTTATCATGGCATTTCTTGTACCTTGACAACTCGATAAAGTTGGATCCTCTACTGGTGAGTTCCCTTGACCTATGTGTCCACTATCTAATCAGTAGATTCGTGTTCCATGCAGTCAGGGTTGAGAGTTGTTGGTGTCAATTGTTCTGTGTCTCTGAGGTGTCCAATAATGGTAGAAAATATGGTCAGAGGAGGTCGACATTGAACACTGGGTATAATCCAAGGAAGGGGGAAGTGTTGAACTCAAAAGCATTGTCACCCACAGCCTTGTTGATAGTGTAAGGCCCATAGCGAAGTGGATGGAGCCTCCGATGGGGACCTGCAAGGCATTCTTTCTACAAATGTAACTAGACCTTGTCTCCCACCTGAAACTTGTGTGGTAGCCGATATTTATCATGGTGTTACTTGTACTTAGCATTGGCTTTATGCAAAATATCATGGACCTATTGGAGGATGTGTTGAATTTTCTCAATGAATCTGGTAGATTTGTCGACCTCAGAATGAACATGGGAAGAATATGTCTATGTGGTTGCAAGAGGTAGTGAAACATCAATGGGACCCAAGGGTTGGAATCACAACCCCACCTGAAAAGGGCTATGGTTTTTGTAGATGCATTGAACATAGGGAATACTCTCATCCCATGTACGCGGATACTTAGAGTTATACATTCACAATATGTGCACAATCATCTGATTGGTGACCTATGTTTGGCCATCAGTTTGAAGGTGGAAGTCAGTGGATTTAATGAGCTCTATGGAATCCCAAAATGGAACCATACTCATTCGAAGAAGAGACTGGTAGTATTTCTCATTGTGATGCTCTTCTTGTAGGTTGTGAGAATGGCCATCTTAAAAAACAGATCAACCACCACAAATATGCAATCATTTCCTTGCTTGGTGGATGGAAGGCCAGACATGTAATCCATCAATATGGATTCCCAAGGCCTCTCGGGAGTAGGAAGAGGGGTATATAAGCCTTGCTTCTTGATGGATGGATTGGAAATGGCACATGCAGTGCAAGATATGATATACTTCATGACGTCATGATGAAGTTTTGGCCAATAAAAATGTTTCTATTGAACGACCACAGTTTTCTCCATGCCAAAATTTTCTACCATCTGAATGTAGTGAGCCTTCCAAATCATCTTTGCATGCTCTCTTGCAGGAACATAGAGATGGCCCAGATGGCATAACAGTCCACCCTGAATGTGAAAATCGGTGACATTCATTCCTGTACCAAAGAGCTGATAGGTGGTGGCAAGTAATGTCTGGTCCCTTTCTTAACACAACATGATCCATCTTGTGTGTTGGTCCTCGTAGCTTCCAACAGTTTAGTACTACTCTTTAATGGAATCCATGAAGGAATCCCATGTGGGGGAGACTGCAAATATTTCATATGCCTCTATGGCCCTTTGATTAGAGTAATTATCCCATTAGTCCTTAACATGGGGGACGAACTTAAGGAGTGAAAAAGTAATCTTTTCCCTGTCGAAAAAATTATGGACCAAAAAATACCCTTCGAGTAGATTTAACCATTTATCTACAGCATCCACATCTATCAGTCCTTCAAATAATGGAATATAAAAATTTACTTGTACCTTGAAGAGGGTTGCATGCCGGCTTGATGAAGATGCGTCTCTCGTGGGCAGGCGTTGAAGGATCTGTGCAAAGTTGTCCATCATTTCATTCATTTGTCATGCAAGTGCTTCCTCGAGAAACATTTTAAAAGGATCTCCTGCTCCATCATATTTCTTCTCGTCCCCCATGGGTTGTTGCCAAGCCCGACGTGACCGATATTCCAAAGGCTCGACTGGTTCAAGTCCCAACTTCTTGTACCCAGATCTTGTCGAGGACATGCACGAAGAAAAATGAATGAAGATTGGACCACTATGATAACACTGATCTGGATTTATGAGTGGAACAAAATGAATAAAATATTGAATACAATAACACAGAGATACGAATAAAAACAACATATATTCAATGAAGAATAACTTCTATTGAATAAATAAAATAGGTTGAAACTGTAAAACTGCATAAATGAAAACAACTTGCTCGAATGGTGGTAGCTATCTCTGAGAAGCGATGTGGCTGCTACGTGCATCTGTCTGAGAAGAATGATTACAATAAGGCTCCAAAGGCCTTTTTAACATTACTCATGAATTCCAAAATCCTAGACATCCAAAAACCTAACTCTAGGAGATGAAACGCCAAAATTTATGTGGGCCCCGATGGGTAAGTTGGTACCTCAACTTCTCGGGGTCGTAATGTTTGCATACGACCTCCATTTTAGGTGTGTGATAGCCCGTTGGAAAGGTATTTTTGATAACTATGCATTATGTATTCAAATTTTGACTCTGTTTATATTTTGACTATGGAAATCCAAAAAAAAAAAAATTAGGGCCCCAAAACGGCCCTGGAAATACATAAAGATGTACTGACATGAAAAAGTCCAAAATAATCTAGTTGGATTAGGTGGGTGGCCACCAATATTCACCTAGAAGTTGTGTAGGGCTTCAAACATCCCCAGATGTGTAGAGCCCACAATTACAAAGAATTATAGAAGAACGCGTTGAACTAAAAATTGTCAAGAGGAACCAGTTGGAATAGGTGGGTGGCCATCAATATACACCTGGATCATTGTTATAGCAAGATTTGCCTCACCATTTCTATCTTGCACAGAGGGCCTTTTTCTATTTCCCTATGCAGAATTATCATCCCTTTTTTATGAATCCAGAGATAAAAATATACATTTTTCCACATATACGCTCCCTATCAGTTATACAATATGTGTATACGCTTGCTGCTCCACTACATCTCACGTATATCGGGATTTGTGCCAGAAAATAAAAAATGAAGTCGATTTTCCATGTCACGATAGAAGATCTCTGATCCTTGGCCTTCCATTTACTGGTAACGTTCTGACTCAGCCCTTCAGTTTCATTCGGAAGGCTATAAGAGCACAATTTCAAGCTATGGAAAAGAGGAGAAAGCATTCAACTTTGAGAGAAAAATTACTCTGGAGAAATTGCTTCATATTGAGTCTGCATTCCTTTGTCCCTCAAGTCTAAACACAGTGTTCAACCCCCAAGATCTTTCCCTATTGTTGAGAGGACCTCATTGCCTCTTTCCTATGAGCTTTCCTTTGATAGAGGATTGAAGTGGTGGAGACCCAATTGGAAGGAACTCGGTTTCTTGGTTTCGAACCATGCCGACACGGAAGTTTCTAATGTTGTCACTTCTGCTGATCAATTATTAATAGAAATACTCATTTCCCGTCCTATTGGTATCTTTCAAATATATGATTATTATCCATGGACGTGTTTGTAATATTTATTAATGGATTATTCTATCTTATGTGCTAACCCCTTTTATATCATCATTATGTACTTGCTCTGCTTGTTTGTTGAGAACTTCTTGCAGGTATAAAGATTTGGGTCAAAGTGCTCAGCGGTGGAACATCATCAAACGTTGGATCAAGGTAGGCAGTCATACCTATCTGTTGTGGTTTACCCTTGTCCATAGAGATTTTTTCCCTTGTAACAGAAATGGCGACTCCACTGGGGAGAGATCTTCCTTCTAAGGGTTGAAGTACTTTTTCTTCTTACATTGCTCTTTTTCCTTTGTATTTCTTGTCATATCACTGCTTGACAGATTCTGTTCACTTTGAGTCTGAGTTTTTAGCCTTTTCCCCTTGCCTGGCCTTGTTTTAAAGCATATACGCCCTTTTTTCCTTGACAGTCGTGTATACACGCTTGTTGTCTCACTGAAAGAGGCGTATATACACTCTGTTCTCCTAAACAGTCGCGTATACCACTTCCCCTTGCTTGTTTTGCTTCGTTTAGTGACTGTTGGGTGGGATTTGAAGATTGTTGAGCCTTCTTAGGTCTCTATAGTGCATGTTGAGATTATCTAGGATGACAGGAAACCTGTTTGGAGTTGAATTTTTGGATGAAGTCTTTCTCTTTGTTTTCCATTTTTTATTCATCCTTGTTATCTGGGTTGTTTGCTTGGTTGCTTGGTATTCTGCTCGAGTTATTTCTTTTATACACATTAGAATTTATATATCATGTGGCTCATCAGTCCATGCATTTTATTTTTCGTATATTTAAAATACAAAAAAAATAGGCATTTTGCATTGGTTGGCATTTTCGTCTTGGAATCTTTATCATTAGCTTAACACATTTAGTGAAAGATTGCATTTTACTTCTGAATTACAGAGTTTAAATTGAAGACTGCACTGTTCTTATTTAGCATATCATTCGTTGAAAAGTTAAATATAGACTTTGAATTATATCCGTATTTATTTTCTTCCAGA
The DNA here is from genome assembly GCA_009831015.1 of Picea engelmannii. Lineage (NCBI taxonomy): Eukaryota > Viridiplantae > Streptophyta > Pinopsida > Pinales > Pinaceae > Picea > Picea engelmannii. The sequence goes on along the minus strand of ML810758.1, from coordinate 15,134 downwards.
GTCATAACACCATGAGTTTCCCTTCCACACCTTTTTGAGTAACCACGACCAATAAATGATCCGTCAGGATTTCTCAAATGACTTATGGTTGAGTTTTTAATTTGCATGAATTAATTGACCATTGGGAAACTTAACGAAAGAATGAGAAAAGAAAAGGAGTTATACAGCCATATAAAAATGTGCAGATATGAAATGCAATGAAAAACAACAAACCATAATACACAGGTTGATAACGGAGTTCGGCACAACTTTGCCTACGTCTCCGGGCCTTTTCTCTGTGGGGGAGGCTTTTTATTTCTGTTCAAAAGCTTGATAGTAAATCATTACAATGTTGAATGGCTACAAGACTAATCTG
>ML810757.1:131421-141864 GCA_009831015.1 Picea engelmannii | reverse complement strand
CCAATATGTTCTCTATGGTGATGCATTCATTATACTTATGTTGTAAGTTGTGATAAGTTCATTATTTGGTGTGTAGACATCTTCACCAAGACCTTTACTGAGGAGAAGTTCCATTCTCTGCACAGTCGTGTTGGAGTGAAGGACATTGTTGCCTAGCAACTGACAATTCTTCTTTTTAGATACATTGTACTTTGAGGAGGGGGTTTTCCCATGAGGTTTTCCCTCTTTCCTTGTTTGTTTCTGTGTATATTTTTTATTTGGGTACCTAACATGACATCATTGTCGAGACCCATTCTTTATTTTCACCATAGTGATGTTCAAGGGGGGTGTTGGAGATACTTCACACACACCTAGGATTTCTTTTTCCTGAGGTTTTCCCTATGTTTATTAGTCATTATTGAATATCCTATAGTTTAGCGAGAATATTCCTCTAGGAGAATATTCACTTCAGTTCACACTTCAGTTTGATCAATTGAGTGGAGTCTAGATGCCACATTGGAATTATCACCATGCAGCATTGGGATCATCACCAACTAATGTGCATTTTCTTTGGGATTATCACAAGACTAGTGCATTACTCATTATTCCCTGATCTCCTCCTCACTTCACTATGTTTCGGTCATTTAACTGAAGACTGAGAGACTAGTTAACTCATACTAGGTGATAGTTCACTCCCATAACTACCTGAGAGACTAGACTAGGTGACAGTTTACTCCCATAACTGTTGGTGTGTGTCCATATCACTCTAGACCACCAATATGGTGCATTGGCTTCTCCCCTAGTGCACATTAGTTGATTTATACAGAGTATATCTAAGTAAATTATCATTCATTCACTTGGTTAATAAAAAAAATTCCATTCTTTTCTCTCATGCTTCTCTTTTCTCTCATGCTTCTCTTTTCTCATATTTTCTCTGCAAATTGTGTATGTCATTTGCTAGCTAGATCTATTATGTGCAGGTTCAACACATTTACATGCATCTTTAGGTTTTGTTGGTGAATTAATGTTGAACCCTAGGTCTTCCCATTGTGTACCAACAACACCTATTCTAGATAGAGAGACATCCCTTAGGCTAAATCCAACTCCTCTAACCCAATTTCTATACAAATGTTATTTCCTTCAACATTAGATGGTAGGAGAGATTCACACTAGAATTCAATGGAGGACCCCCTCTTTCCTTGGCACAACAATAGGAACCTAGAGCAATGAGGCTCTCCCTGTACTCAAATCAAAAGCATTGTATTTCCTCTTGGCAATGTGATAGTTGTACCTAAACCATAGAGATTATCTTTAATTCCTTTTTTTTTTTATAGGAGTTATCTTTGCACTTCCACTTTTTATTTCCACTTATGTACTAAGTAGTCTTGTTGACCTACTTTTGGTCATTTTTTAAGCATTAATAAATGTATCTTAAAAATCTATCTTTTCTTACATTTTCTACAATAAAATTTAGTGATGATAGAATTGAAGTTGATATTAATAAATGTATCTTAGAAATCTATCGTTTCTTAAATTTTCTACAACAAAATTTAGTGATGATAGAATTGAAGTTGATTTTGATAAAATACTTTGTTCATTTCAAAGTATATTAAAGGTACACAACTTAGAATTTAATTTATAATACACAAGTCTCTATGACCATTGGGGTCATGGTTTGAGGTACTAATTAATGTGGAAACTCAACCACTATACCATAGTCCTATAAACACCATCTTGACTTTGTTGGTGGAAATTCTTTGTCAAAGCTATGTAGTTTCTTTAGATTGTGATTCATTTACTTCATTTGAAATGTGTGTTGTGATTAATGGAATTAATTTATAGGATACACAAATCAAAAGAAGATTCCCCATATTGGTTGAAGTTAGGATTGGGTTCATTCTTCATCAAGATTTTGTGAGCATCCATAATTTTTTTCATAATTAAAAAGATATGTCCTATTGATGTATTGATCCATATTGGATCACTGTGTTGTTTTTCATGTATCTCAATCCTTTCAAAGTGGAAAATTTTGGAGGAATAAACTTACAGGGCCATTTTAGTGGCATGTCTTAGTTTGAAAAATTGGGGTTTGGAACCTTATAGGGCCATTTTGAGACACAAAATGGAATTTTGGGGGCTTAAAACTCTTTTAACATAGTTTATACCCTGTGAAATCATTGTACACATTGATACCTTTCCAACGATGCAAAAATTGCATCAATCAGAGCTCGTATGCAAAAGTTATGCCTCTTGCAAGTTGACCTACTATGTTGACCACCATGGTACAAGAGGATGCCACGCCATCCCCCATTACACATGCATATGGGGCTAGCCACATGAGGTATTTCAAGAATATTCTAGAAGGTTCAGAACCCTACCACAATTGAGGGCTGAGGAAGTCAAAAACTTATCCCTAGATGGCTATTGGACTATGTTAAATACTAGGTCACTAGGAGGAGAATGGGTTCCATTATTTTGCATTGTGTCTTGTTCCATAACTTAGAAAAAAATCTGAGAGTGGTATTTTTTTAGCATAATAGAGGAGAATAAATTATGTAACACCCATACAGGTCACAATTCAAAGGAAACTCCACAGAGAGCATCTCTTCCTTTGCACTCGCATCATTTCTATACCATAGAAAAGAGAGCAGAGCAGTCTCATATTCTAGATGTGTTTTCTCTCATATTGTGTTTCTCAAGGCATATCTTATGTTAATTTGTGGATGGTGTGATTGTATTTTATTGTCCTCTATTTTCAGCATTTTATCTATTTCATGCATAAGCAAAAAATTAGTAACTAAGTATTATGAGATCTAAAGAAAAAATAACCTTATTAATAAAGATTTCAGTATTTTATTAGATCTGTGTATTAGTGTAACTAGTTTTGATAGTTGTAAATTAAAATTTTTCTTCTTCTTTTTACTGTTGAAATGAGCCATATTCTATGGACTGTCTTCACATGAAGCCAACTCACTTACAATCTTAAAATTTCAATGAACAAAATTTATCAAACATTGAGTGCATGAAAATGCCCCATCTAATAATTGGCCCACTATACTCTTTAAACATTGTTGATGTTGTGTTTTTCACCAAGATGTAGTAATTAGAGACAACTTCATGGCCAAAAGTTCAATCTTTCTTTAATATTAAAATAAATTTATAATGCATTAAACCATACATTAAATGTTTTAACATCAATCTTAGATCAATTTATTGAACTTATAAAAGTTCTAATTAGAAAGTTACGTTACCATATTCATTCATGGGTGGATAGAGAATGATTTGTTTTGAAAGAATCAAAGAATCAAAATGTCATTATTAACTCATTCAAAGATTTTTCGGGATATTTTCTATTTAATTTGGTCCACAAAAAATTTGATAAGAAATTTACAGATTTGAGGGGTTAATTGAGGCTATTTTTCATCAATCTGAATCCATTTTTACATTCAAAAATATAATTTAAATAACAGAAAATTATGATTTCCATACAAATTTATGTCCACCTAAGTGGAACCAAAACTTAAAGCAATTAAACTAAACCATTGTCAACATTTTGACAATGTCAACAGTACAGTTACACCACTCTAACAAGAAATTTGCATATTTGAGTGGTTAATTCTGTATAATCCCAGTACTTGAGCCATTTTTCAACAATATGAATCCATTTTTACATTAAAAAATATAATTTAAATAACATAAAATTGTGATTTCATACAAATTTATTTCCACCTAAGTAGAACCTAAATGAAACCAGAGCCAAAAATTTTGAAAAAAAACCTAAAACTTAAAACAATTAAACTAAACCATTCTCAACAGTACAGTTACACCACTCTAACAACCTAATTTATATGGTTAATCAAAAGAGACTTTCTTCTAAACAACAATGAAAGTTGCTGAGACATGGCCAATCATGATGTGATATGTCATAAACCCAAAGACTACATATGGTCAAGTTCCAATGACGTAACGACAAGAAATCCCTATGTCCAGTGATATAGATTTTGCTAACGGTAATAGGAGGAGGAATAGGAGGAAGTGGAATGAGTTCTGCCACTTTCCAAATGTTTTCCTTCCTATCGAACTTCCAAAGCTCCCAAATCATGTTGTCGTCCTCTCTAAAAGTTTTTCTGATCACACATAGCATTTGAAGATGGAATGGTTCTCCAGATCTTGTGATCCAACCAGTTTATCGATGGGCTTTATGTTTTCTTGTGAAGGCTCTCCATTAAGATAAGGTTGTTCTTCTCTTTATTTTATCTTGAAGTTGGACTGGTCTAAGAGATGCAAGCCAGTATAAACCAACTTGACAAATGACAAGATTAAGTTTTAACTATTGGGAAGAGGTTGAGCATGGGAGAACGTGCTTCTCAAACATATAGACAACGATTCTATACCATAGGCCTAGTAATAATACATTAACCAAATGAGAATCCAATTATTGTCTGAGAAGAGTATAACCCTCTGACCCTTACCTCCTCATCCTCCTAATGGTAAGGCTCGCCATCCCTTCTAACCCTCCCATAACTGACACTTATATGATCTATTCCCACTCAATCAATCGGCAAGGAACCATCTTTCTTTTGTTTATGAAAGGGATAACCATCTCTGGTCTTTTCCCTACTCTCCTGATGCTTGATGAGTAAAGCCTTTACCGATCCACCAGCTTTCCTTGACCCCGCAGCGTGATCGTGTTAGTCCAAATCTATGTAATAACATATATAAATAATGACCAGCAACACCAATATTTTATTTCACCCTACCCCTACTCAACTTATTTTAAACCTACCCCTACCCTTGTTGGATTGGACTTTCTAAATAACTCTCTCTTTGAACCAATCTCTTCCTCCCTCATGCTCTTCCTTAACCTCAATGGCACTTGCGCCATCAAGTTCCTTGCCCGTCACCGACGCAATAAAGGTTATCCCTGGCCTCCTATCTGTCTCTTTGATATGTCCTTTGACAAGTAAGTGGGATAGCGGGATAGCCTCGCAGAGCCCCCAGAGTGCACCTCTCCTTTTCTTATTCATGATGGAGATGCCCGACCCTTAGGAAAATATATTAATTATGCTTTAGCGCTTTAGTATTATATGGACCTTCGATCTCATAATCGATCCGTAATATCTACTTCTAATAAAGAAAAAAGAGTTGGGGTATTCTGAAAACATGCATGCCGACGGGGGGTTTTCTCGGTTCGACTCCCCACCAAACCAATCAGTGACTTGATTGAATGTGTGGGACCCCGTGTTCTAATATGAGGGGGGGTTCATCACTGCTTCAGGAAAATGGTGGCAATCAACTTTCACCAAACACAAGCAGGTGCAGCAAATGTTTCTATAGTCACCTTTCTATAGTCACCTTATAGGTATTATGGCTTAATCTCGATACATATCCCCTAGGATATCTAAGGAATCAAAATCAAAGTACCAAACCCGAAGGGGGTAAGGGGGCCCACCTACCTTTTTTTATTCCAAACAAATCTGCTAGTTCTACTCTATCTTGCAGGTACATGCCTACCCATGCCGACTGGTGCCTACCCACTTCACCTATTCTATTCCACTCGTAGTTAGTTGCTTATTTTGGACTGGCCTGCTCTTTGAGATCTTTTCCATGGGGATTATTGGGGTGGTGGTTCTTACTCACTTCATACACGTAATAGTTAGTTTATTCGCCTCATTACGCAACTGAATCTGTTTGAACCGCTGCTTATGCCTTCGGCTTTTGCCGGTGGTTCCGAATCAACGGGCCAACCGTGCCGCTCGGCTGGTGGTGGCAAATTAAATGGTTAACACATATTCCATTTAATAAAATGCAACTGCGGGTGCAACCTCAACTGCATCAGGGTCTCGATCTCACTCATGAAATAATATTGCAAGGTCTCAATCTAGAAGAGATGCAGGCTAGTTAGAAGGTGGTGAAACTAATTTTTTTGGATCTGCTACTCTGGGTCAGGTTATTCCGTCGTGGTAGATTTTCCAGGTTATTCAGTTGTGGCCAGTTTTGCAAGTCTTGTTCCAGCAGGTCTAGCTAGGCTAGCCTTTCACGAGGCAAGTCCTGGCCAGATCTTTTAGCTCATTTATATTTAGTATTGGCATGTATGGCTAGTTATGTATCACCTCTACTCTGGTTCATACAAGTTCATATCATGGACCAACAAATGGTCATGCACTATTGAGGATTCTGGGTCATGAACTATCGAGGAGTCTGGTTTTGGTATGTACTCTTATTGCCTGAGTTCATCTACCAGAGCTGTTCTACTTCTTTCTGCACGGGATGAGCTTGTTTATGAGCTTGCCGGTGTGGAAGAAGCGTCGAAGCATTGATGCTACTATTGCTACTACTCTTGCTACTGCTTACATTTTCTACTCTATTGCTACTGCTGACTATGGATGGAAGGAAAGCGAAGTTGTACTTACATATTAACTATATGTCCTTTTTATTTCCTAAGAATTTAGTAAGGAGTTAGGCGGAATTTAGGAAGGAGATGGTTGCGAAAAAGAGGTATACACGGTTGTGTTTTATGCAGACCCATGGTTACGGGCCAGCAAGCCCGCTAATGGATCTGTTCAAGGGCTGTCTGCGGACCCAGATCTGTTCAAGGCCAAGCCAGGACTGTTCATGGATGGATCTCCTTCGGTACCATAATCTATAGAATCATCTCCGAGATGCTATGGTTTAGAGATAAATTCACTCCACTATTAGGTAGGGCTCCAATATTTACTATTCTTATTCGAATATATCTTTAAATTCCCTCCTATTCTGTTCCGAAAACATACTTTCGGGGTGATATCAGGTCGGGTCGAATTTGGATGTTTTCTTTATTCCCTATGGCTCCGTTATCGTAGAAGTGATTTTGATTTATATGTGATTAGAGGAAAGTCCGTCTCCGTCTGTTCAAACCTTTGTAAAGGTTAAAGGCAAGGTGGTACATTACTTAAAATAGATCCTTCATAAAATCAGAGACTTGGGAAAGACCAGAAGGATTTTTCTCTTTATGCTATCTCTAGTTACCGAAAGCATACGAGTCATTAGTTGAACTTCAAAGCCATACTAGGTTATTGGTTGTTTATATCCTTGGCTTGGATGGACTTGAAACCAAGTCACTTCATCTACGTGCCGAGCTTTACCATGACTTTCTTTATTTCCTCTAGGGTGAACAAACGACTTAATGAAAGTTAGATGGGCTAAGATAGACGAAGTGGAACATAAAGAGACCAATGTCCTGTTAAATACTTTCCTGGTGTGTTAAAAGTAGCAGGAGAAAATAAACTGTAGCAAATAAACCCTTGCACATGACATAAGTCATAGCAAGGCCCACCCAAGTGAGGGAAAGGCAGAGCTTTTTGATACAGTTTCAAGTCCAGTATTTGTAAAGTAAGAGGCCCCCTTTACTGATTACCTAAAAAAACTTGCTTGCCTGGCGCCTTTAAGGCCCGCACTGGGTTGACTTCACGTTAGAAGGATCAGGGCAGTGAGTGAGCCTTGAAACTGTTGAGCACACACCGAAGGATGAGTAGCATATATTATGGATTATGGATAGCCCCTTCCTTAAAGAAAGAAAGTATATTATTTTGAATTAATTATATATAGCAAAAGGTTGTTACTCCGCCTCATTCATTATGGTTGGTGTTTCATGAAGGAATCCGAATAGTGAGCCTGGCTTTGGGGCGTTCCCATTCCTTATATTAATATCTCTTCTCCCTATCTTCTCGACCAAAGGACGTTATTCTCATATGATCGATTCCATAGTGGCCCAAACCCAAGATATATAAGGCTCGACCTCCAAACGAAGTATTCAGAGTGCATTATTTCAGAGATGCATTCCGATCTGATCCGATTCAAGTCGATATTTTGAAAGTCCTAGGAGAAATGAATGCCCTATATTACCTGTCTCTAAATACGTTACGCCTCATATTTCTTCCCCTCAAAGTCCAATTAATACATTAGTTTGTTTTCCTATTAGTTGTGGGATTTTAATATACCGTCTATTACGCCTTACAGATCATTTCCAGAGTGCATTTAAGCCCTCAAGTCCTCATTTCGAGCTTCACATACTACGAAACTCTATTCCCCTCACACTACTAGCAAATTCAACCATTTCCCCAGCTCGGATCCCCTCCAATCCATAGACACTTTCTCCTCTATCGCTTCCTCCTCTCCATGTCTTAAGTAAGAGTGCCTAAAGGGTTTCCAGTCGTTCCTTTTCCAGTCTTTGAGGGTAGGTAGAAAGGGCTCTCGAATTCCCATTCCCGTTCTTTGTTCTCAGAAATGGAAAAGTGGATGGAACCTGCGGCTAAGGAATAAAGTAGGCACAAAGGTGGCAGGGGAATTTCCAGTTCCATTCATTCATAAAGATACAACACCCCGTTGATCCCGTTCGAGCAGACCCTATGCGATAGATCCGGTTCCAGGTCAAGTTGACCTAGGCGCCTATAAACTAGTATATCTCATGTGCTTCCAACCCTCCCAAAGTCAAGTTCCGTGATTTGTGTCCCGTTGAGCTCCGTACCCATACCGAGTGAACCACTGATTTTTTATCTGTCCCTGCTGTTGGGTCTACTGCTGGACTTTAATCTCCAATGAGTGGATTTGCCTTTGTAACTCGATCAACGGGCTTTACATAGAAGGGATGGAGCATGCCTCACTCATGACCTTAGAGAACCTAAACTGGAAAGGAGTCTTCGAACACATTGGACCTGTTTTCTCATCCCAACGCATACTCCTCAATCGGGCAGAGAAACAACATCACTCCTTTCCCTCTTTGCCAGATCCAAACGTCACACCCTTGCATCAGATAAGTGGTCCAATGGGTCTATAAGTAGATGAGGTAGGTTAGACCAGCATGGGTTAGCATGCCAGTGTTATAAAGCTAAGCATCTATACATGGAATTCGATCTGGGAATTTATATTATGATATACCCACCACAGGACTGAGATCTTTGGTAGCAACACTCCACCTGGGATCCCTTCATTTGGTTCCATATTATATATGAGTGACAGAGTCCCTAGTTCTCATGGTGAAAGAGAGAGTGCTTTATTCTATTTATTTACCAAGTTTAGTTAGAAGCAGTTGAATCAGCACTCCCACCTAAAGAGGCAAAGGTTTAACCTGCAGAACCTATTTATTTAGTCTCATCAGTGAAGGCAGAGGCTTCAGAGGCAGTAGAGACAAAGGAAACTAGAATGGAGGCATCATAGGCACAGTCATAGGTAGAAGCGAGAGAAGCAAAGGTAGAACCAGTTCCATATGTTCCAGTCCCATTTCCAGGCGCAAATCCCTGAACATTGATTTATTGAGTTGACCGAGTCAAAGAAACAGAGGCTATGGGGAAAGCACTATCAGCATCTTAGCAAGCAGCAGAGCATGTAGCAGATCCAAAGCCCGCGACATCCCTTCTTGTTCGAAAGCCAGATCCTACGGTTGAAGTTCCAAATCCAGTGTCCGTAGTAGATTCTCCGGTTTCATATTTTGATCCTGATTTGAAGCGCGTAGTTCCAATTCTAGTCCCAGATCGATATTTAGGTGAAAGCACTAGAAAAGTCAAAGCAGGCTTGGCAGGAATAAATAGATAGTACCTACCTTCGGAGAGCCTTGCAGAGAGAAAGAATGTCTTTGCGCGCAGAAGATCAATTGGAGACTCAGATTGAGATCGCGAAAGCCCACAGATTCTATTGCAGATTTAGTAGCCATGGAAGCAAAGGCATCAGTCCCAGTCATTGTTGATCCAATTGATCCAGAAGTATCAGCAGATCGAGTTGTTTCACCAGCAAAGGCAATTTACCAAGTGATAGATTCTTCAGTCCCCAATCCAATTGTAGAGATTTGGGAAGGATCTATTTCAAAGTAATTGACCAATACAAAATGCTGGTACGAATAGATTTTCTTGCCCCTTCTTCTTGGCCCCTTGGGGGTCTTAAGAATGATCGGATAGCTATCCCACTTCTTCTCTTTAGATGCGTCCCACCCCTTTCTATAGTAGGGCCCCCGGGGCCAACTTGATCCTCTTCCGAGGAGAGCCTCTCCATGTACGATCTATAACCAACTACCCACCTTACCGTTTTTTACAGCGGTCAAGCCACCAGCTTAGCTTAGCTCAGGTGATACCGCCCAGGCATCTAACCCTGCCCTACTATATATAACTCGCTCTACCAACTGCCATATTACATATGCATGTTGGTTGGTCCTTTGGGGGGCCCTGATCATCAATGCCCTACTACTTAATGGGCGGTCAAGTGCACAACTATAGATAGTCGGGTGGAGTTGCTCTACTATATATAGATATAGGGGCCTTCCTGCCTTCCAGGGGCCGATTATAGAATAATCAGAGGAATAAATCGAACTATAGTAGTTCCAGAAATAAGAAACTAAAGGTGCTCGGTTTAGATGAAAGGTGCTCTAATTGAGGCTGGCTTTTCATATTGTCAACATAAAGAAAGCCCAATCATGATCTTTTCTCCAATCCAACG
>ML810757.1:64902-94970 GCA_009831015.1 Picea engelmannii | reverse complement strand
GAAACAAGAAAGCACGCGAGCCCAAAGCCAAAAGATCTGACTTAGCCTATATATGAGATGCATACTATTGTAAAAGGGTTGGGTTGGCTATTGTTGGTTGGGTGTAGTTGAGGAAAGGTTCTATAATTGTAATTTGTATACAGTTCTTGGAAAAAGGGTAGATAGGGATCTGTGACATGAGTCTGAAGTCAAGAGTTTGTAACAGATTATTGATTGTATCTCTGATATTGTATCCGAGAAGCTCTGCTTCTAATATATAAAGAAGGAACTACAAATTTTGATAATATTGTGTCATTCGATGTTTATACTTATGAATTGTCTCTTTATAATACTTCTTTATGCTTGATAAGATCGATATGATCAGTAAGATTTATGTGGGAAGGAATGTTTGAAGGAATCAGAGGAACCACAATATTGTTTATCGGAGGTCGACGTTTCAAGTTCATATCAGGACCCATCATCAGGACATCTAAGCCTGGGTAAAGACGAAACTGAAGAGTGGAGATATATAGTGAACCTATGGGGGGGGGGGAACTATAGTCTTGAAGTTGGCTTCTAGAAACTTAGAATTTTTTTAAAAGGATTAGTGTTTTTTATATTAAATTATTAATTAATTTGTATTTTTTTTATTATTAATTTTAATGCATTATTTGTAAAGTTTTATTAATGTCAATTATAGAATGAATTAAAGGTTCTTATTTGTATTGAAGTTTATTAATGTTATCAATTGTGTTTTATTATTAGTTTTATGTAATTGTAATAAGGTAATAGTTTAATAATGTAATGTTTAGAATAAATTTATTTTTATTTTTAATTATTATTCTATTCTTATTTTCAAATGTTTTTTTTTGTTTAGATCAAAATTAATTGCAGGATTTGAGGTTTAAGGGAGAAAGGTTATTAAAATTGAAACCAAGGTTTTAGGTTTTAGGTTTATTAATATCAAAAAAAAATTAATTGAGAAAGAGGGACCTAGGTTTTAAGGTTTAAAGAGTAAATTACTTGGTACATTTGTCTTGGATCAAAGGAATCTAGTTTTTGTTGATTTCTAGGCCATTATCTTTGTTCAAGTTGTTAGGGTGTTGAAGGATTTTAATAGCTTCTTTGATTCTGCGTTTGAAGAAGTGATCTTCCTTGTATAAAATTTTTGTGTCTTCTAGGCGTATGTGGCATTTGGAAGTAAAGGAATGTTCATCTAAAGATGAGGTGCTCGTACGTTCATTTTTTATATCTGCTCCATGTTCTTTGATTATGATATGAAAGGAATGACAAATTTATCCTATGTAGCATTTACCACAGGAGCATTCTATTTTGTAATCGCCTTTACATTTCCTATGGTCGGGTTCATCTTTAACGGATCAATATGTTGTGTCTGTGTATAAATGATTTTGTAACTTGAGTATATTTATATCCAATATGAATGAGTTTGGATATGTTCTGTAGTTATTCTATCTTGCGCAAGATCATGGTGAATCTTGAAGGTTCTAGAAATCCACCTAAGTATTCTCCTTTCCCTTCCATATCTTTCAGTCTTGGTTTTGCTTCGGGTGAGACTTCTTCTCTTTGGAGGAGATGAAAATGCCAATGCTCTAGAATACACAGTGCCCTTTGTTGGTAACCTGAGAAGGACCCTGTTTTGATCAATTCCGCAAAAACAAAATGGTTCTGTTGTTGGGACCCATGTTAAAAGGGAACTTGTAGGGAGAATGCTTCTGTGGGTTCACAGATCTGATATTCAAAAGTGGTGGGAGAAAAATTGTGACACGCTCATATGGAAAGAAGTGGAGTTGAGAGGAAAATATGTGAAAGATACCCGAGAGGTAGTCTTTTACTCAGAAAGATCGAGTGACCAATACGAGATATTCTGGGTTAAATTCCCAAAAGAAATTTTCCACTGGATAGATAGGCTCCACGAAGCTCTAGAATTCCAAGAACAAGTCAAGAAGGCTTGCGCTTGGGACACAAAAAATATCACAACACTTCATCAGATGGATCATCCGGTAATGCGAGCGATCACTTTTTGGGTCAATACAACATTAGAGGGATACATTAGCGAGTTTGCAGCTAAGAATCGTCAATCTTTTTCATAGGAAGAAGCATATTTCAAGAAAGAGGCAAGGGGAAGACTGTTGAGAGAAATCCCCATGTGGATTAAGGTTTCTTGATGGAGGAGGGGATGTTGACTATGTCCCCAACTAAGATGGTAGTGTAAACACCATCACTTGGGGTGGGGTGAGTTTGGGGTGGATTCATGGCCTGAGAGATGGGAGAGGGTTCTTGGACAAACAAGGGAGTAGAAAGAAATGGACTCAAGAGATGAGTGATCCTTGAAAAGAGTCGCCATAGTTGAGAAGTGGTGGCATGGTAAGTTTAAGAAAGAATTAAAACAATATGAGAAGTTGGAAAAATAAGTTGTACCAAGAGAAGTAGAGGAAGGAAAGATGGAAGAGTTGTGAAAGATGAGAAGATAGGAAAGACTGCACAGTCAAAGATTAAGTGAGAGAGAATCAGAGAGAGAAATAAGTCCCTAGAAGGGTGGACAAGAAGGAGAAGGTGTAGAAGTGAGGGAAAAGGAAGTCGACATGGATCTTGAAGAAGAAAGAGAAGATTCAGCCCTGATGCCAAGAAATATCAGGAACCTAGTTGAAGAGACTGCTCCAAAGGATGAGAATGAGACCCCCTAAATCAAAGAAACTCACCTCAAAGCCAGTGGCACCAACCCCAAATCAACCATACCCCAAGTGTCTTCTATACAAGTTGTAAATTATATACTACCTTCTTATGTTATTCATGTTCCATTACAGTCAGTCATTCAACCACAACCGAAAAGCTCGAATATTGGGAGGATATTGGGATCCCCTGGTAGATCGCAATCAAGACCGTTAGGTTTTATTTTGGTAGGAGTAGTAAGATAAAAAAATGGATGGTAACGTGGGAGGTTCATTTGCTCAATACACATAATTCTTGGGTAAGGGAGACGAGGATGTTGAGCAACATTGGTTCTTATGCGAAGCAATCTGGAGGTCCAGACGAACTCTGGATGCGAATAAATTGGTTGAGTTTCAGACTACTTTGAGAGGTTGTGCTCTCAAATGGTACATGAAGTCCATTGAGCCAGGAGTACTAGGAGCACAAGTTAAAGCATTCACACTTGACCAGGTATCGACAAATTTCGTAGTGAATTTTAAGCTACCTCTGTCAGAACAACAAGCTTTGTCTGAGTTGCACTAAATTCAAGAAAGGGAAGGTGAATCAGCCTGGAAATATAGACATAATTTTAAAGATGCTATAGGGTGGTATTGATGGGTCCTAAATCCCTTTAACTCAATAGTAGTAACCAAACCCACCACCGAGGCCCAATTAGACTCTGCAGCGTTTAATGGTGGAATGGTTCTCCAGATCTTGCGATCCAGCCAAAATAATCGATGGGCTTTACGTTTTCTTGTGAAGGATTTATCCTTCGGTTTAGACGTTATCATTTTTGTATTTTCTATTAGGTAGGACTGATATAAGATAAATCCAGTATAAACCAACCAAGTGACAAAGTGGGAACAAACTAAACTACTGGAGAAGAGGTTGAGCTTGGGATAACCCTTTACTATAGCATGCAGGAAATGATCATCTACCAGAGGTCTATTACTAATACGTTAACCATGTGAATATTCCAATTAATGACTGAAATACTAATTATCATAAGAAAACATGCATGTGATAAATGATGGAAATTAAAATAATTCACTCAACTCTAATCATCAATCACATAATAACACAAAGATTCATTTTCATCATTAAAGAAAGAACTATAAAACATTGCATCAGATAACTTATCAATAGATTTAATATCTCTTACTCGTTATTACATCCATTCATGAGGAGGAATAGAAAATAGTTCTTCTCCACACCCACTTATACACGCACTTGATGAAAACATAAACTTGTCTCTGGTCCAGAAGGAATTCTCCACTAAAGGCAGCTCTGAAATAGTTCTTAACAAAAAACAAAATGAGAGTTTCTTGCAACAACCATCGACCCCTAACTAATAGATCGATGCTCCTATTTATAACACACTATCAACCAAAAATAACTAGTAAAGTTCATTTAAGTAAACAAAATCCCCACATGGCGCTTTCTTCTATCAATTTTCTAAGAGACATCTCAAGATAACACTAAAGTGGGTGACTCTTCCCATACTCTGACCACTTCATAAATAGATCCTCGCATGTGTTTTCATATGTGAATATATGTTGTTCCATAGAGGCCGAGTAAACCTCTCTTATCTCCAGCACTTGCACCCGATACTTGATTAAACTGGTACTTAACTATTGCAGCACAACTTGAGCTTTGATTGGGTGCCCCATAAACTGTCTCACCTGTCTTGGCTTGGTGTCTGTCACCTTTTCTATTTCTTTGGCCCATGATGAGTCTTGCACAGCGTGTGACTTGACTATGTCACATAAGTCGACAAAGTCATTGGGTGTG
This sequence comes from Picea engelmannii, assembly GCA_009831015.1. Classification (NCBI taxonomy): domain Eukaryota; kingdom Viridiplantae; phylum Streptophyta; class Pinopsida; order Pinales; family Pinaceae; genus Picea; species Picea engelmannii. The sequence continues at coordinate 90,491 of ML810757.1, read as the reverse complement.
CCAAACTTAGGGATTCTGATGTATTTCATTACCCAATTGATCTTGATCCATTTTTTCTCACACTTGTCCCATTTTTCTTGAATTTCTTGGTGGGGTTCCTCGAACATTTTAACCCAATACTCGGTCAATTTCCTTATGCGGTCGATATTTCTTTCTATTAGCATGCAGATGTCATGCTCTTCGACATCTTGACCCTTTTGCACCGTGCTGATATATTCGATTATGTTCGTGGCTTATTGTGCTTTCTCATACCACCTCTCCATATATTTTCACATCACAAGTGCCATGAAGGTGTCTTCCTGGAGCTCTTCTATCCTTGTTGTGAATAGGTGTTGCTCCTGTGTAAACTTGTTATAGGCCTCCTGGGATTCACTCCTTAGGAACACCGTGACCTGTGTGGTGCCCTCGTAGTATTTTTCCAAGTGGAAAAAATGTTCCAATTCTTTCAGGGAAGAGACCAACTCCTCCTCATATCTTTTATCCCTATCTAGGGTGGCATCTGTGATCACCATCCCTGCACCGATGAGTTCAGACATCTTAGCATGTTTTGTGTTGATCAGATGTTCCTCTGTAGTGATGAGTATGGAGTGATCTAAATTGATTCTCCTCTTCTTGGTGTTTCTCTAGCTAATAGCCTTCCTTTTCCGATCATAAGCTATAGCATGTATGTCGGCTACTTCATCCACAGGTTTGGGAATCTGTTGATCCCCTCAGGTGAGTGTATTTCCCAGACTTCTGATAGTATATACTTGTTCAAGGTTGGGTTCTTGAACTTCCTCATTGTTCTCCGAAGGCTTGGATTTTGTATGTCTCTCATCGGGGGTTTGAGTACAGATTGAAATAGAGACGTTGGGGATAGGCTTGATACTTACTTGTTCTTTGGATCTTGAGGCATTGATTTCCTGTTGTGGGGATTATTTCTTTGGCTTGTCTAACTTTGGCTCCTCCTTCAGACTGTCTACTTGGGTCTCTGATGCATCAGGAAGCTTAGTGTCTAGGACACTCTCAACTTCTTATTCTTTCTGTGGAATCTCCTGAATTTGGGCGTTGAGAATAGGGGAATATGTCTTCTCTGGTCCCTTTCCTTCTTCGATATGCACAGGGGTCACAAGAGATACTTTTGAGCTCTCATCATTGTCATATATCTTTATCAGTTCACTTAAGGGGTTTGACGCATCAATCCTCTGTGATGCTTCGACGGTCCTTGGTTGAACGGAGATGCCTGTCGGTGATATGGTCGTTGGTGTTGTGAATTTAGGGTCATCTAACCCAGTAATTTCATCAAGGTCCATGAATTCAAGGCCACTTGGTCCCATCTAGTTTTCATCCGGGTTGTTGGTAGGGAGCCTTGCCATGTTCATGATGTTTGGGTCATCTTGTAGCTGATCAATTATGCACTGCACATGTTATAACATAAGTAAACCTCTCTACCATGTGTCTTGAGCCTCGAGAGGACTTATATCTTTCACCGGGGTTACATGGGGAATTTTTGTTGCTTCGACCTCTACCCAAGGAACTATCGCTTCGGTCGCTAACATTTATTATCTGTCTCTGAGGGCCTCTTGATCTTATTGTTCTAGGATTTTCGGCTGTTCCTCTAGGCTCATGGCTCTGAGCCTAATCATCTTAGGGTTAGCCATCCTTGCCACAAATTCATCCCAATCCTGAGCGTTTTCCGTGAAGACCTTGTATTCAAACCTATCGTGGGCATATGGCCAACATGACGATACTTATGATCTAGGCCTCAAGACTAGACCCCTTGGGTCATCTTTGCAGAAAAGGCCGGTTTGGAATCAGAACTCCAATTGGCTCAGTCCTTCCTGCTTGGCTTGACAGGTGTCTTTTACTAGGTAGAAGCCTATATGGAATCCATAAGTTATAAATGCCCGCTTCTTATCTTTCACCAGGGTAGCATTGTAACCTTGCAAGATGGTCTGGTAGTAGATTTCCCCCACAAAAAGCCGATCGGGGACATGCATAGGTAAAAGGTGTGGTGCTCTAGTGGACTTGAAAACCCTGATGTAAGTATCACACTCATCCAAATACCAGTGACCAATCTTTGCTATCATGTTTTTGGCCGCAGTCGATAGTCTCAGACACTCTTTCTTGAAAAGAATAAAATGAATGCGTGCGATGAATTCATCACATATGAGGGAGTAGGATTTTTTGTACCTTTTCTCCCACAGGATGTCGAAATACACATGGACCGGGAGCTTTGTGACGTGCCAGCTTAAGTTCATGCCAGTGAATACGTTTCTTGCGCACATGACGTCCACCAAGTATGACGCGATGTAGAAGGCTGATGTCTCCCCTTCTTTCGGTGTCTGAGCCTGTTGTATGCAGATGCTCAACTACTTTGAAATAATGGCTCCCTAATTGAAGTCACTCCTAGAGATAGCCACTATGTATGCTAGAGGCATCCATGCCTCTAAAAACTTGGAGCAATCTTTCTCACCATACAGACGACAGATGAGTGCCATTTGGAAGATGTAAGGTTCTCTTAGGATGGCCATTTGGTACCATCCGGAGGTTCGGTTGGTGAATTTATTATCTTCTTGCCACCATGAGGCCATCAATCGGATGGTGTGGTGGCACTCATAAAATTTCACCACAAAATCAGTATTTAGTCGCTCCTCCGGGTCTTTAATCTTGTAGTACTTTTGGACCTCCACTGGAAGGAAAACTCCGATACATCCAGCATCGTCATCATTGATTAGGAACTTATGCATGTCTGTGTGGTCAATGAGCCATTACAACATCCCTATACAAGGGAAACACCGGGGTTTATCTTGCTACCATGTGCAGGTAGGACCATCGGATATTTGGGAATACTTGGTCATCGAGCGCTCTCACATCCAGGTCACTGTGTGGGGTGTATTAAGGGAATTCCTCCCAACTGATATTCTTGAAGAGTTCTCCCCAGTGTGGGAGTGTCGACTTGGTCCCTATGCTATCCTCTGTGTCTACAAAGGCTTGAGGTTGAATGAAATCCTTCTTGGTGGATGTTTTGATAAACAGTTCTGGTCTTGGAGCAAATTCTAGTTGTTTTTCCACCCCTGGAGAAGAGCCTTCTCTAACTTCTGATTCCTTTAGCTTCAACACTCTCAGAGATCACCTGGTGGTTGGTTTTCATGGAGGCATTGTTCCTACAATCGAAACAAATCATTTATATCCTCTATACAGAGAAATACTAGAAGAAAATGTATACATGAAGTGAAAACACAGAACAACCAGACTGGTACATACCTGTAATGCTTGCTAAACCTAGTTTTTTGATACTCACGGGATCTCAAAATCTTGTGAATTATTTGTCTCGCTCCTCTGGAAGCTCTAAAATTCCTTTACATGTATAATGGTTTCATTTACAATGGCTCAAGAGAATTTAAATGGGGAATAACTTATCGTGTCGCATCGACCAATTAATTCAGGTGATGAGTGAAATTCAAACAAATTTGCAGCCGAATCTATGCAAATTTAATTCATTGTGGGTTGACAACGGAGGCACGAAAGGTGGTGTGTTGAATCATTAATTTCAAATGACCCTTTTTTTATTCGCACATGAGGTAGCAACTAATGCGAGATTTGGAATTAATTATTCCTTTAAATGCTTCGAATCTAAACGTATCTAGCGCTAAAACATCCCATCGTGTCTGTTATTGGGTAAATCGGTAGATGTGGACATGAACTAATGCACCTAGATCCACCTGGATCTATAACAAAAAGAGACAGAATAAGACACTTTCCTTAGGTTGTGATCATTGAGTTTACTACCAAAAGAGGAATAGATAACGTACCTTATGAATCGCTTCCTTATTTCTTTGTTGTCCCTGCTTCACTCCAGTGCTCTTGTGGAATTAGATCTGTGATAACAAAAACCAACCAATGTGAAAGCAACAATAGTAGAATTCAATGACAACCTAAACATGTGATCAAGGAATCATGTAATAAAATACTAATCATTTTATGGGAAAGAGACGTGCCATCGTATTATATTAATGAAAAGTAGAAGTTACAACCGAATTGCCTTGATGTTGCAAGTTCCCTTTTAGTGGTCCTTCGTTCCAACACACACATATACTTGATCTAAAATTCGCATGAAGATAATCCACAAAATCTTGATGGGAAAATGGTTGCCTCAAGAATCACTAAGAACAAGATTCTTCACACAGTCTTCAGCCTATTCTTCCATCATATCTCTGCTTAATCTTCCTTAACCTTTTACATGAGAAGCCCATGATTATATAGGAGAAGGTGAAGTGGTTTAAAGGGATGAGGATGATCCCACCAAATCATAGAAACCAATAGGATTGCAACCATACAGATGCCACCTCACATTCTAGAAGATTCCCCTTCTAGATACTTCATGAAACCTCTTTCCTCTTTTAGATTTGGAACACCGTCGCACCCTGCCTATACAACAACCTGCAAAAATCCCGTGGGCCAGCTATAGAGAAGCCTGCAGAAATGTTAGATTTTTGCACTGTGTAATATGTGCAGCCTGCAGACCCTTTCTAAAAAGCATCCTCGTAGAGGAGGAAAGAAGTTGCTTTTCTCAGTCAAAAATTCATGTTAGGATCCCGAACACATGTTTGTGAAATCATCACTAGGGTGACCAAAAATATGTATAACAGAATGCCCCCCAAAGTATGAGGCTGGAACTCATGATAGTTGAAATACTTTGTAAAAATGTGTGTGTGTGTCAGGAACAAGGAGCGCACCAATTGGGAACCTGCAAACAATCAAGAATCCACACTTATAATACCATGTCTGAAGTAGGCATTCTCATGCTCATACTATAAATGATTGAAATCATAAATATAAGTCATGGCCACCAATTATACACTGTGGATCCATGTCATCAAGATACTACATAGCCACTAGGAATACACTATGGATCTATGTATTGGAAAACTCAGATACAGACATAGCCACAACACATACAAAGTGAATATATGTGTCAATTCAAATCACAAATACTCCATTGCAACCTGGATAAAAAATGAAGAGGTCCAGGGTCTTCAATCCTGTCGTTCGTTATTACAAATCTAGCCATGTGATTACAAGTGCTAAAGTCTAACATGGTTAGAAACCACCTGATTACCGGTCGTTAATAAAAACCATTAACAAGTGTGAGGGAAATCACCATTGATGTCTATGACTCCCAAGGTACAATAGTACAATCCAATGAGTGCGAATAGATGAGATGAAGTCAAACACTCGATGGAATCTCTTGATTAGGGATCAATGATGTAAATCCAATGTCGAAAGTGAAGAAACCTGCCATTGAGGCATTCAGGCTCTAAGGCACTAAATAATTTATAAGTCTTGTTCTTGGATAATGAACCGAATTCGACAGGCAAAAAATCATCACAGGAGGGCCTTGATGTATCCCCCATCAAATGACTCGAAATGAGTAACAGATTTAGGGTAGAGAAAAGTACGAACATGATTTGAAACTGACAAAAGGAAGGTCGACATGATAGGAATTGACAATTTCAAATGGCCAACTCAATAGAGGGCTTGGTCAAACTTCTCTTGAACATATGAATGGCATGACACTGGTCTTGGTAGCATTGACTCAAAGATGACTCAATATAGGAATTTGGAGAAATTCAAACGATAGACAAATGGATTTTCCAACCCGGATTCAAATGATGAAGGTGGTGCCATGTTCAAGAGTGACGCTTACTGCCACTAACACAAATACAGAGACACACCTCTTTCCCAAATTTTCCCCCACCATTTCTAGTGAGTACCTCTTTATTTTTATGCAAGCTTGAGGAGGATAACATATTCTTGTTAATGTAAGCTCATCCTTCGGATGAGTCCCTCGGAGTATTTTTAACGAACCCTCAGAAGGAGTGGTTTAGTCCCATATGGATCTTACGATGTTTGTTTAACGAGTCCAAAGATAGAAAACTTGAAGGTTTCTCATGTTTATAGAGTCTGAAAAAACACTTAAACCAGAACTCTCTCAATTCCTTTTTCGTAAAATAGTTCGACAGAATCGAAAAAATGATAAACTATCACCCATCAAACGTTTTATTAAAATACTTTTATGAGTGTGAATAGAACAAGGTCACTCGACAATCTGTTCATTTTTAAGGAGTGTGAAAAAAGCTTAAAGGTTACTCTGTAAGTTTCGTTATTTTCGTGTTACCATGACGAGTACGAAAAGACAACAAAAGTATACTCGGTTACGTTCTCATTGATTTTCGAGCATGAGAATGAACAAAGACTAAGCTTGAGGTTTTTCTAAAAACCCCTAAAAATTAATCGCAGACGCAACAAAAAAGAAAAACAAATCTTAAAAATTGTCCATACTTCATTGATCGGAACCCTAGTCTGCCCATATGAGAGAAACAAAACACTCACAAGACCATTCAGCTGGTAGGTTTTTGAGAAAAAAAATTTAAATGATATAAAATATTTTTGGAAAAATTAAAAACGAGATAAATAGGGGTAAGAACTCATTTTCACTATTTCATTTGTATTTGGTCAAAAACTTGTATAAGAGCCCTTTTTCACCTCATATTTCGGCAGTCGATTGTGGGGAGCACAGACGATCATTCAACGAATGGTTTGCGTGAAAACGGTGAGTACCTCGTCTTCTTCCTTTTCAATGGTTCAAAATTCATTTTAATCGGTTAAAAGATTATTTTTTGGGTGAATTTGTAGGCCGTAGGAATGCGTTGGGGCCACTGCAAGTGCCCTATATCGGGGCCTGCAGAAATCATGGATTTTTGCCGGAACCCAACGGTGCACCTGCAGAAACCCCACTCTGTAAGTGAAGCCCAGTTGTGGCAGCCGAAAACTCAATAATAAAATGATGTGTTGGACCAAAATGAATTCCAAAAAATTATGGCTAAAGGTGCTAACTTCTTTCTTTCATTTCTATGCAGGTATTTTGATTGCAAATATGTTGGAGTGGAGAGAAAGAGAGCATGAAGACAATGATGCAATGGATTTGAATGATACGGGCACCATAAATTCCTTATGACAGTGTGGCTTGCTAAAGTTCTTCAAGATCCAAGGCATGAGAGCCCAACTGAGACTATTGGAATATTTGGTCCATATGGGGGACGTGGACCAACAAGTATTTCATGTGGGTGTTCATGTGCTTTCCTTTGACATCGAAGATATTTACTTCTTGACATGGCTATCCCATAGTGGGGTGCAATTGACCTTAACAGGAGGTAAAGGTGGTGGTTTACCGATGAGTGAATACATCAGACGCTATTGTGTACTTGAGGCCGAGCGGTGCAAGGGTAATGTGGCTATCAGAGGGCTTCGTGATCTGATTCTCAGAACCATTATTTTCACCATTGCATGGATGGCAAGGAGTGATTATATACACATGTCTTTGTAGAGATACTTCCAGTAGGTCATGGAATGCACAGAACCTCATGTGTTCAACTGGTGCGATGGAATCCTCCGTAGTATGAAGACTCAGTTGACTAAGATCAAGAATGGAGAACTAAAGAAATTTGGGTATGGATCCATTTTGGTATATTTCTTCCTAGAAATATTCCCTCACCTACGCTTACAGGTAGAGTGGAATATACCAGCGCCACGAGATACATGGATGAAGCAGTGGTGTGATCTCATGTCCCGACATGTAGCGGGGCCCATTATTAAATATAATGATACATGTTTTGTTGGCTGGAGCCCTAGATCTTGATGATCGATGACTACACATATGCCAGGATGGATTTTATCCATGATCCTGACTTGGTGTTACCTGAGGGTTCTCAGTGGGGGGATCTAGGTAAGAAAAACATTTTTCTTTTATGGTGTTTTTGTAAATTTTTCAAAATATTAAACACATTTTTATTTTTATTTTTATGTTTTCAATCCAATGACTAATCAAAATATTTTGACCATGCAGATGTAAGGCCATTCCGACCCCCAGGTACATCCCCTATCCAGAGGTGATGGGAATCAGTTGTAGTAGCAAGATCGGATGTGAAAGATTATGAAGCAATCGAGCAGAATCTGGAGGGTTTGACTATAGGGATCCCAGATGTGTCGATCGACGAGGTCCCGAGGCATTTCCATCACTATACAGTAGGCATGTCTGGTCCATTGAGATGATTTCTTTGTATGGTAGAACAACAATAGTGTGTTAACGAGAGAAACATCCATGATGCCATTTTGTAGAAGTTATGAGCTTCATATTTTGATATTTTGGTCTTCGGACGAAAAACAATCTTTTTGTAAAAAACTTTTATCGTTATATATATATATATATATATATACACACACATGAGGCTTCTACCAATTTATTTTTCTTTGTATAATACATGTGATATGTGATTGGATTTATAAATGTCTCAAATGTCTATCTAATAAATAATTAGCTAATGCATCAGTTAGTGTATTTAGACATCTAGGAATGTTTTGATACTCGATATAATCAAAATAACATTCCAAGAGGCTAATTCGTAAATATAGCCGTAACAAAGTAGGACTTCAGATAGCATAGACATTACTTAAATGTAGTACTACAAGCTGTGAATCAAGTCGTATAACCAGGCGACAAATCCAAAGTGAGATAGCATTGGTCAATAATTCGATGACTGTGCTATACTCTGCTATATTATTGGTTGCACGACCGAGGCAAACACTGTGTAGACTGATAAGTTCATTCGTGGGTGCATAGATTTCCCATGCAGCAGAAGTTAGGTTCTGAGTACTACAACTAGTGCCATCGGAGAAACCAAAATGGGGTAATGAAGACTCTAACATATGGAAACCAGGAACAATGCAAGGTAAGTGGTCGAGGGTAGAAAGTCAATAACGAAAAATCAAACAAAAGTAGCACACAACAGTATGATAAAATAAAATACAAGCACTCATGCAAAGATAGTCTAAGCATAGTACTTCTTCAAGTAAAGCTCATTTCTTGTTTCACTCAAAGGAATGACATCATAATTTACTAACTCATAGGCTCCCTTCTCCAACACTCGTTTGACAATATAAGGGCCTCACCACATAGCCTCGAATTTTTCGGCTCCTAGCAAATCACGATCTTGTTCATAGAGGAGAACTAGATCATCCTCAGAGAAAACATGTGGCTTGACATGTTTGTCGTATTGGGATTTGACGCGTTTCTTCTGGGCTTCAATAACTAGGGTGGCATCACGATGGGTATCCTCTAATTGCATAAGATACAATAGAAGTTCTTCTTCGACAGAGGTGTTGGGAAGGAGTTCGAGGACTAGCTTCAAAGATGGAATTTCACATTCAATCAGGATAACAGATTCAATGTCGTAGACTAGTTGAAAGGGGCAAATCCCATAGTAGACTTCACGGATGTCTGATAGGCCCATAATTCTGAGAACAACATCGTATGCCAATTGGAATTATGGATTCGTATTATCCGATGAAGCATAGTGATACGGATTTTATTGATTGCTTCAACTTGGTTGTTGGCCTGTGGATAGTAGGGGGTTGATTTTTCATGATGAAGACCCAACTTGTTGGTAAGTTCAGACATCATAAAGTTTCAAAAATGGCTACCATGATCTGTAATGATATCTTGTGGGATCCCGAATCGAGTAATAATGTGATTACAAATGAAAAGTGTTGCAGTTTTTCCCGTATTGTCTAATGTAGGCATCGCCACAAGATAATAACATTTCCCCTGACATGACACAATAAATCCCAGGATTCAGCTGGATTCCACACAAAAGACACATTTATGTGGGTTTAAGCGTATGCGATAGAACCGATAACGAAGGAAAATGGCTCGGAGGTAGGTTGGATGATCACTATGATGCATGGAATGTGCTAGTAGGTCATCTAAATATAGTTGTAAAATATGATTAATATCATGGAAAGCGTAAGATGTCACACGTTAAAACATCGCATAGATGTTCTTCAAACCGAAGGGCCGTTTTCGGTAGGCAAAAGTTCCCCAAGGACAAATGAAAGAGGTTTTGTGTTGATCCGCAGGTAAGATATTGATTTGATTATATCCAGAGAAACCATCCATCAAAGAGAAGATTTCACTTCTGGCTCAATTGTCAATGATTTGGTCAACGAAGGGGGTAGGAAAGTTGTTCTTAGGACAAGCTTTGTTGATATCCCTATAATCAACATAGAAATGGATCATACCTTGTTTCTTGTTAACCAGAACTAGATTGGATACCCAATCAGTCAAAGCCACTGGATAAATAAAGCTAGCTTTAAGAAGTTTTTCGACTTCAATCTTGATAGCAACTACTTTACGAGGGTGGACTGGGTGGAAGTCTCTGTCGGATGGGTTTAGTGTCCAGGTAGGTCTTGATTTTTTGTACAACAATATAAGGGTCAATACTTGGCATCTCTTCGTAACTCCACGTGAAGATGTCACGAAATTCTTGAAAAAGTGATTTATATGTGGCAACCTCATTGGTGGAACATGAAGCTCCGATGTGGACATTTTCGACAACTCCAGGTTTAATAGATATGTCGAGGTGGATGGTGGGTGAAATGTTATTTAATTTCCCTTCGTATAACACATTGTGTGTGGATTCAGGAACCGAAGAAATAATGACAACGGTCGACGGAGTCGAGATCTGTTGGTAACTCTCGATGGTGTGTTGTTAGAGAAAGGGAATGGAACGATGATGCCCATCATGCCAAGGGGTATATTCCATTGACATAACCGACATAATCATCTTGTCTGTGGGAAAAATAATGTGGAACGGATCAGGAGATGAATCACTGAGAGAGGGAGTAGAAGGTTTAGCCAATTGAATGGCTTGGTAAGTGAATTCAACCAGACTTAAAGGAATCTGGTCACCATAGTGAAGATAATCACCAGGTTCGGGTACTATCCATGAGTCAGAATACATGGGAGGTTTGTGGACGGAGGTGGAAATCATATTAATCGAGGCAACCAAAGGAGGCAGAATGTCGGGTGGTGGGATCAGAAACGTACCCATCAGAGTTGAATCTTTTAGTAGACCCACACCGACATTCTCATACCCAGGGGGTGTCTTTGCAATGAAATTTACGTTGTTGGTATGTGTATCAGAGTTAAAGAAGGCTAGTTGGTCTACTGTAACCACTTTTCCCTTATGTGGAAAACACATGATACGAAAAATAATAGACACGACTGTACGCATGGAATTGATCCAACTATGGCCAAGTAAGAGTTTGTAATCGAGAGGTGTGTCAAAGACCTCAACTTCAACATTGACTGTTTTTCCTTCTAATGTAATAGGCAATGAAGGGAGTACACCATAGGGTTTAAAGCCAAATCCATTAAAGGCTTTGAGCATGTTGTGTGATTCATTTAAGGAAGGAGAGCTAATGGATTTCCAATAGGAAATAGACATGAAACACGTCGAAGCATCCTCGTCAATAACTGTTCTAAAAATGTTCTTGTTGGGGACAACAACTTGTATTTGAAATGAGAGCTGAGGGGGTAACCCTGGAACGTGATCTTCTAAGTCAAAGATTATTAAATTTGTATCCATAGGGTAGATTCCACTGATAGATTTTAATAGTGCCTTCTGTTGTGTAGGACAACTCTAAAGGACTTTGAGGGATGACATCACAGATGGTGCTTGCGTCAGATCCTCTACAATACTATAGTTTTGGTCAGCATGTGCAGGAAGATTGAAGGTAGAATTTCGAACCACACCCTTGGGAGGAGAGAAAAGGACTGTATTGGGGTTCGTTCATTCGCGATGAAGAGGACCAATGGGAGGTGGAGCCGAGGGAGATTGTTGAACCAACGAAGGTGGTATATCGTTGACTTTATCCTTGGAGGAAGAGATATCTTTGACACGAGTGGTAAGTGTGATTTCATTCTTCTTTCAATCACCGTTACACATAAGTACATAGGAGGTAGTGGAGGAAGAAGGTTGATCATGGATGACCAATTGAGCATGTTGTTGAGAAGGGAAGGGTTGACACAAGACGACAGGTGTAGGAGGTTTTGGGGTCCCTTGAAGGAACTTCATGACCTCATCACGTCTCNTTACGTTGTTGGTATGTGTATCAGAGTTAAAGAAGGCTAGTTGGTCTACTGTAACCACTTTTCCCTTATGTGGAAAACACATGATACGAAAAATAATAGACACGACTGTACGCATGGAATTGATCCAACTATGGCCAAGTAAGAGTTTGTAATCGAGAGGTGTGTCAAAGACCTCAACTTCAACATTGACTGTTTTTCCTTCTAATGTAATAGGCAATGAAGGGAGTACACCATAGGGTTTAAAGCCAAATCCATTAAAGGCTTTGAGCATGTTGTGTGATTCATTTAAGGAAGGAGAGCTAATGGATTTCCAATAGGAAATAGACATGAAACACGTCGAAGCATCCTCGTCAATAACTGTTCTAAAAATGTTCTTGTTGGGGACAACAACTTGTATTTGAAATGAGAGCTGAGGGGGTAACCCTGGAACGTGATCTTCTAAGTCAAAGATTATTAAATTTGTATCCATAGGGTAGATTCCACTGATAGATTTTAATAGTGCCTTCTGTTGTGTAGGACAACTCTAAAGGACTTTGAGGGATGACATCACAGATGGTGCTTGCGTCAGATCCTCTACAATACTATAGTTTTGGTCAGCATGTGCAGGAAGATTGAAGGTAGAATTTCGAACCACACCCTTGGGAGGAGAGAAAAGGACTGTATTGGGGTTCGTTCATTCGCGATGAAGAGGACCAATGGGAGGTGGAGCCGAGGGAGATTGTTGAACCAACGAAGGTGGTATATCGTTGACTTTATCCTTGGAGGAAGAGATATCTTTGACACGAGTGGTAAGTGTGATTTCATTCTTCTTTCAATCACCGTTACACATAAGTACATAGGAGGTAGTGGAGGAAGAAGGTTGATCATGGATGACCAATTGAGCATGTTGTTGAGAAGGGAAGGGTTGACACAAGACGACAGGTGTAGGAGGTTTTGGGGTCCCTTGAAGGAACTTCATGACCTCATCACGTCTCAGACATTCCTTCGTGTAGTGATCATCACCACAGATAAGGCAAGGATAGTGAGGTTTGTGTTTATCGTTATCATCAATAGGTTGTGTCTTGGTCTTGTCAGATTGTGGGTTGTTATTTTTATCCTCCTTGTTCCTACCCTTCCCTTTTTAGATTTATTCTTACTGGTAGGAGTCGATTGAATGACGTTCACTTATGAAGTTTTACCTATGGGAGGGGTGGGTGTCAAAGCAATTTGGACATTAGAAGCATGGGATTTTGGATTGGTGTGAGAGGCCTATACAGATTGAGTTTGATCATGGAAAGTACCTATCACACCATCAACGGCATGAGAAGCGGATGGGCTTGTTGAGGTGGTCATGGTAGAAGGACAAGGTGCGTCAGGGAGCAGATCGTAAAGAGTGTCCGTTTGTGAATAAACAAGATAGAGGTATTTGAAACGATTGATCGACTGTTCATCTGTGACAGCTCCACCCATGGAAATTTATTTAGATATGTCATTCACGAAGGATTTAGTGAACCATTTTGCCAATAACTGATCGGGAAGGTTGAGTTTGATTAAACATCGTCTTCGTCTCCACTCATGAATGTGACCAGAGATATAAGTGGATTTATTTTTCTTGAAAGAACTCAAAATCTTGGTTCCCATTTCATAACGGATTGGCAACTAGTAGTGAGTGAGGAAATCCATGGCTAGGGTATTAAATTCGGCGAAGAATCTTGTGGTAATTCTATATACCACTTTGCAGTTGAACCTGTGAGAGTTCGTTGAAAAAGATGTAATCGAATGGAGTCATCCATTAAAGAGTTGGATGAAAACAAAAGGTGGAAAGTAATTACATGATTGTTCAGATCCTCCCCTGGTTTACCATCAAAATTAGGAATGTTGGATGGTAATTTGGTCGGTATGACAGGCCAATGAGGAGAGTGATGGATAGGGTCATTCAAAATTCTAGAAAATTCGGGAAGATCCAAAGTGGATAAGAAGGGTAATTGTCTATTCACATGAGGGTACTGGTGACTTTGGGGAGGAAGTCTCGTCGGTATACCAGTAGGACAGTAAGCAGTTTGCATATGATGTGAAGATCCTGGCAGATTCGACTGGTGATGGGGAGGCATGTAGCCCATGGGGTTGGGTTGGTTAGGGATGTTCCCTTGAAAAGGAGTATTGGACTGAACATTTGGGCCCCATGTGGGATTCAAAGAACCTGGATATGGTTGACCATAGTTAGGGGGTACCAAAACACTAGCTTGAGAAGGTTTCCCCCAAGAGGGTTGTGGGTTTGCTTGAAGGTTCCAAAGGTGATCTAACAAGTTTGACGTGTTCGGTCTAGATTGTGAATTATAAGTTCGAACCTGAGAATGTCCTTCATATGGAGGAGGCACCCCATTTTGAGTGTGACCCCCAGATTGAGGTTGCCCCCCGACATAAGATTACCCTCCAATAGGAATCTGGTAACCAGAAGTGAGTAGATGATGAGTGTTACCAATTGGATTAGAGCCACTAGGGCTAGATCCTCCATGAAGAGGTGGATAAGACCCTCCGGAGAGAACCTAGGAAGGTGTGGGAACATAACCATCAGAGGTATTATGCCCAAGTGTTACTCCGGATGGAATCTGGGTATGGATGGCAACAGAAGGGTTCAAAGCATGATACCCAAGGGGAAGATAAGGGGTAGGTCTAGAGGAATGTGGTGTACCAATGGGATCATGGTTAACCATTGTATTCCCGGTGGGAATATTCGTAGCACGAGGAAGAATTGTAGAGTGGGCCATTTGAAAAGGCACGGTTGAAATAGGACTAACTGACTGTGCATCTAAACCAACAAAGAGATAGGCAGTTGTATTGGGAAAATGACCTAGGGATATTGTGAGGATGACAGACATCTTGGGTAGCTCAAGGATGGCGGGTATATTCTCTCCTTCACCTAAGCCATAAAGGTATCGCACCGTACAAGGTGGGATTCTAAATATGTTAGTAGTCCAGAAAGGATTTTCATCTCCAAAAGGTCTGGTTAGAATTCCAGAAGAAACAACAACAAGTTCCCCAACAAAATTCATCCGAAGAAAACATCTTTCATATCTAGGAGGGATGCAGAAAGCTTCCATGGAATCGGAAATAATTTAGAAACTTTCCAAAGTGGCTGAAACTTCCTCTTGTATTACATTGGTATCCTAGACTTCACTCTGTTGAGGAGAGCCCTCTAATGTGTGAGGGGGTATAGGGGTAGAATCTTCCATGTTTTTCAGTGGAAGTCCTTGTACCCTGCGTGGATGATGGGGAGGGTCTATGTCGGCGGAACCAAAAATTCAATGAAAAAAATCTATGTCCAACTACGAAAAAAAACAACACTCGCTAATAAAATCTAGAGTTCAAACCAGGCAAACGAACCTTTTCATTTAAAATTCACTATTTGGTGATGAAATCAAAATTCACAAGACCGAGATAAGAAGGGGTTGGGATAGGGTGGAAAATTTACATTGACGACCTGCTTAATGGACTTACACCTTGGTGCAAGCTCCCACACATAATCGTGGTTATACCCTCCAAGGAGCCCGAGTGAGTCTGGCCAACGTCGATTCTAGGTACCTTGAAGACTTGCCCCTTCATAGTCACCTTGTGTAAGATCCTAAGAATATAGGCTACTAAAGTTACCACAAACAACAATGATGCCTGGGGAAACAATCGACAGTCTGATCCACATGCAAGGGTAGGGTATCGAGCCTGAAATAAACTTGAAAGGCGTCCACTCATCATTGTGGGTATACCTTCAAGAGACCCCCATAATACATGCAATATCTACACTGAGATCAACAAAGCAGGGTGAGTAACTCTGCCAATCTCAATTGGACCTTAGGTTTGATCCTTGTGTGAGAAGGGATTCCTAAGACAAAATTTTGCAAATGGATTTGAACACTCCCTATCACAAGATACTATTGTGTGTTTTGTGCTTTGAAGAATGTGTCTCACTGCCTATTCCAAAGCTCTAGCCTAGCTAATGTTGGTGTAAAAGAGCCCTAGAAAATAAAAGTTGCTACTTGATTTTTAAATTTCGCAATGTTTTTAAGAGGCTATTGTTACTCAAGAGGTAGATGGGAATGAAACCAATGTTGTGTAAGAATTCGACCCAATATTGTGCAAATAGAAATGAATGATGCAAACTTTCATTCGATGAATTCTATATACAGTAGGGAGAAAGTATTTTTCTAAAACAATGTGAACTACGACGTACAATTCCTTTTCTTTGAATGTAATACCAAACAATCATCAACTATATAATTTCATTATTCATTCTCTTTCAATTTTTTGAATGCCAGTATTTTCTGTGTAAATGATTACCTAAAAGACTGAAAGAATTTAATTTTTTCCTTTCAAAAAACCAAAACAGGGATGGAACTAAGAAAGGATAAGCAATCAATGAAAATAAAATATTCAACAAGCACCCAAATCGATATTTCAATGGAGATAAAAATAAAAATGGCAAAAAATGTTTCTTCAAATGTGAATAAAAAATGGTCTTCTGATCATTAAACAATCCAAAATGTGCAACCAACTTACAACTTCAAATCCAATCGAAGATTTTTAATCGAGAAAGCACTTAGACACAAATCTAGAGATTATACCCTTGTCGATAAAATCAAAAATGAAAAATGAAAAAGATCAAAAGATAGGTATTCGATCTCCAAAACCAATCGAGAGAAAGCTTAAACAGTCCGGAAAAAATCAAGAACTGGCATTAAAAATCCTTTCCCAGCTGACTAAAGAAAAAATCGATAACAACAGAGGTCAAAACCTAATCCAAAAAATTTCTCGAACGTCGCCGTAGACTGGCAGTATAATGCAGTGTGGAAATGAAGAGTTTCCGCAGGCTAGAAACAAACAGGGTGAAGAAATCCCACATTGAAATAAACTAGAAAGGTGGAGAAATCAAATGTTTCCACAGGTTAGCTATAAGGTGCAGTGCGGAAGTGTTTGAAAAATCAAGAAATTTGGAGAAAAGGGAAAAGCATCCAAGTGGATTTTCAAACCTGGGGAGTTTGAATGGATCTCCCACAGACTCAGAGACTGATTTCAAGCAAAAAGAATAGGTCAAAAGAGAATGGCCAACAAAAAACCACAATAAAATTGTTCTTCCCCAGTGGAGTCGCCAATTTTGTTATTGGGTAAATCGGTAGATGCAGACATGAACTAATCCCCCTAGATCCACCTGAATCTATAACAAAACAAGATGGAACAAGACGCTTTCCCTAATTTGTGATCATTGAGTTTACTACCAAAAGAGGAATAGATAACATACCTTATGAATCGCTTCCTTATTTCTTTGTTGTCCCTGCTTCACTCCAGTGCTCTTGTGGAATCACATCTGCGATAACACAAACCAACCAACGTGAAAGTAGCAATAGTAGAATTTAGTGACAACCTAAACATGTGATCAAGGAATCATGTAATAAAATGCTAATCATTTTATGGGAAAGAGACATGCCACCCTATTATATTAATGAAAAGTAGAAGATACAACCGAATTTCCTTGATGTTGCAAGTTCCCTTTTAGTGGTCCTTCGTTCAAACACACACATACACTTGCTTTGAAATTCGCATGAAGATAATCCACAAAATCTTGATGGGCAAATGGTGGCCTCAAGCATCACTAAGAACAGGATCCGTCACACAGTCTTTAGTCAATTCTTCCATCAATTCTCTGCTTAATATTGCTTAATCTTTTCCATGAGAAGCCCATGATTATATAGGAGAAGGTGAAGTGGTTTAAAGGGATGAGGATTATCCCACCAAATCATAGAAACCAGTAGGATCGAAACCATACGGACGCCACCTAACTTTCTAGACGATTCCCCTTCTAGATACTTCATGAAACCTCTTTCCTCTTTTAGCTTTGGAATGCTGCCGCACCCTACCTATTCAACAACCTGCGGAAATCCCGTGGGCCAACTATAGAGCATCCTGTGGAAATGATAGATTTCTGCACTGTGTAATATGTGCAGCCTGCAGACCCTTTCTAAAAAGAAGCCTTGTATAGGAGGAAAGAAGTTTCTTTTCTCAGGAAAAAAGTCATGTTAGGAGCCTGAACACATGTTTGTGAAATCATCACTAGGGTGACCAAAAATATGTATAACAGTGTCTCTTTCCTACCGGGAAGATCGGGGATCGAAAATTTGTTATGGGTGTTTCTGTTGATATCCTCCTACAAAAAAATTTGATGCTGATCGATTTCATTGTACGGTGCTAACGTGGAAACACTGGCTTGGGACACATGGCAATGAAGACTGGTGAATTAACTCATGGGTACTAATTGAAGTTAGGATTTTATTCTAGTTGTGCATTCTTAAACTAGACCTGGGATCGTCAATGTCGAAAAGGTATCGGGGATCAGTGATCGGGGACAAACTTATTGCATATTTTTATTTAGGTTAGTGTCTTAGAAAAGTTGTCAATGCAAAAACGCTTTGGGAATTAGTGATCAGGGAAAAATCCTTAGCATGGTCACAATATTCGTCGTGATTCAGTTTTCTTTGATTCTGACAAGTGCGTCGGGTATCAGCTATCGACGATATCATTTCCTTTTTTCTTAAATTTCACTCCCTTTTCTTTTGATGATGCTGAAGGGGATCGGTTGTCGATGATATCTGTATGTGATACTTATCGTGAAACAAAAACTTCCTTTCACCGATACCGATGAAGATCGGTGCTTGGTGACTGAGGTTTTCTGAGTGATTCCTTTTTACCTTTAAATTTCTTCTGATGCCGAATCTTTTACCGCGTCGGGTGAAGTGTCTTGGTTGTTGATTCCTTATTTAAGTGTTAATTTTTTTTAGTTCATGGGGTTTTCATAGATTCAAGAAAACTTTGAAAGACTTAATGAGAGTCAATATGATAATCAAAGGAAACATTTTTCACAATGAAGTCAAATTAGACAGTGCAAAAGATTAAGTGGTACCCAAAAAGTAAAATTTGACATAGGATTTTTAGGGTGTGTTGAGTGCTCAACAAATGGTGACTTACTGGGCGAAATCAAAATATCTATTCCTCCCTCGGGCTCGACTGATGAAAAAACTGGTGGAGAACTTAACTTGTTTTAAATCAGAGCATCTTTTACCCTTGCATTTGAAATTCTCTGGTTGATGCATTTGGGCCTACCTCTAGGGTTTTTAACCTTTATTCCATCTTATTTTCTCGTGACCTTGACCGATGCCCTCTTTTGACAAGAGTCTAGTAACGTTTTCACTATGCTAGGCCCTTTAGTTACCATCATTCATTTGCTACGACGTCTCTCCACTGCCATCGAGTGTCCATAGCCCCATCAGAGTCACCCGAACATCACAGACCTTGCTCCATTGCCAGCAAGCGTCCATATCCCCAGTGAAGATATCTACATACCCTCTCCTATTGTGCGCTCATTTTATATAGTTGACTTTTATTTCGGCGGAATATCCTAAGCGAGCAGGAGAGGAGGATGTCTGTTATTTGCAAATAATATGAGGTGATTAAGGTGAAACTCACTAGCTCTGTCTGTTGCATCTATTCCTCTCCAAGTTTCCAGCTTTCCCTTAAGGTCTTACCAGGCCACGACGCAGACACTTCCGCATTTCTCCAAAGTTGGTCCTCTGCACAGGTTAGATAGAGAATCCCTTGAAATAACCACAAGTCCCTTATCGTTTGTTTTTTTTTTTTTTATGTGAGCGTCGATTTAGGGAGAGAGTTCGCTATGTCTCATGATTTGAGGTCAACCATTGTCTTGCTAAACACAATCTTTCCAAAATCTTAGAAGCAAAATCGTAAAAGAAAAAACAAAAAGAATGTGTAAAAAATGAAAAAAGGTATTGAAAACAACATTGTAGAGTTTTTTTTTTAATGAAAGTATTGTTTTAGGGCTTGTCCATTCACTGGGAGAGCATCAGGTTCCCCCATCAGATTCTGTAGTTGATATGTGCTCGATCATATCTTCTCGACCACCTGGAAAGGGCCGAGCCATAGATTCTGAAACTTTGAATGTTTGTCTTTAGGCTCATTTGCTCTGTCCCACTTTAGGATTAGGTCTCCTACCTCGAAATTATTCTCTTTAGCCTTATGTTTATCAAACCAAATTTTAAATATCTGTTGATGGGCTATGAAATTTTATTTGGATTTCTCCCTTTCTTCTTCTAGCATGAGCAGGGTGTCAATTCTTTGTTGTAAGATTGATGAGGGATTCCCTCTGGATTCCTGAGCAAGTTGAAGAGATGGAAGGTATAGTCCATTCAGGAGAATGGATTCTTGTCTATACACTATAAAGTATGGATAATTCCTTATAGATTCCTTGGGTGTAACTCTATCTGCCCATAAGGCATTATGGAGTGCATTGTGCCAATTTTTCTGATTGTCTGCAACCGTTCTATTTAGTATTCTTACTAAGTTCTTATTAGTTGATTCTGCCACTTCGTTTCCTTGAGGATAATAGTTTTTGGAGTATCTGATTATGATTCCTTTGTCTAGAGAAAACTATGTTAGTAGGGTGGAAGAAAATTAAGATGCATTATCAAAAACAAGGACAGAAGGGATGACGAACCTTGTGATTAGTTGTTGTTCTATGAATTGGATTACCATCTTCTCGTTTACATGAGTCAAAGGGATGGCCTCTGCCCATTTCATGAAATAATCGATGGAAGTAAGTATGTACTTGTGTTGTTTTGAAGAGATTGGTTTAATATCGTCTATGATATCTAACCCCCATTGCTCAAAAAGCCTAGAAACAAACACCGGTTGGAGTGGAACATCTTCTCTTTTCTTCCTCCCAATGCTTATTTGACAAGTTTTACAATTTCTAGCGTATGTGTGAGCATATTTGAACAAGGTGGGACAATAATAACTAACTCTCGATATCTTATGAGCAGTGGTGTCTCCTACAAAATGTCCACCATCAAGGCCATCATGGAGCTCCTTCAGAAATTTGTTTGCATATTCACGTTTGAGACATATTAAAGTACATTTGTTAGTGTTCATTTGAGAATGAAATGGAATTATGGTGTGGTGAAGCTGAGAGTTAGTGTTCATGAACGATACTTGGGATTTGTTTTTGTCATCATCCATTTGATTTAAAACCGCAACTAACGATTGGCTCGAGGAGAAAGTATAGAAGAAGGAATCTTTGTTGAAATCGGGACTTTTCAGCACTGGGGCTTGAGATATGGAAGTTTTAATATTTCCTAAAGCCTTCTTCCGTTCATAATCCCACTTAAACTCAACATCCTTATGAATCATTTTTTGTAGGGGTTTGATAGTTTCCATGAAATCAGGAGTGAACTCCCTTACAAAATTGATTTTCCCGAAGAACAACTGCATAGCCTTCTTGTTGTGAGGTAATGGAAGCTGGGATATAGCCTTAATTCTTTCTAGGTCTATGCAGATACCTACTTGAGATATAATGTGGCCCAACAACTTACCTTCCTCGACACCAAAAAGAGTTTTCTCAGGGTTTAAGGATATGCCATATTTCCTACACCTTTCAAAAATATGGGTTAAGTGTTGGATGTGATCTTCTATGTACTTTGAATACACAGTCACGTCATCTAAGTAAAATACTACAAACTTGTTGATTAGTCCCTGAAATGCTATGTCCATGGCCCTTTGGGATATTTCTCCTACATTGTTTAAGCCAAAAGGAATTCATTTGTAAGAGAAGGTTCCCCACTTGGTTCGGAAGGTAGATTTAGGCGGTCTTCTTCTGAAACTAGAACCTGGTTGTACGTTGAGAAACCATCTAATAAGGAGAAAATTCCAGAGCCAAACACATTCTGCAGGAGTTGCTCCATTGGTGGGACTGGGTAGTTGTGCTTTTTTTAAGCTCTGTTGAGGTTTCTGAAATCTACACATAAGCAAATTTCTCCATACTTTTTCCTCACAGGAACCAAATTAGCTACCCATGTAGAGTACCTAACCTGGAAGACAATTTTGGCATCTAACAGTTTCTTTAACTCCTAACACATGAGAGGCTCCAGGGATGGATGATACTTCCAGAGCTTCTATTGAAAGGGTTTCATTTCAGGTTTTAATGGGATAATGTGTTGAATGATATGGGTATCATAAGTTTTCAGATCTCGGTACGACCACGCAAAGACATATTGATATTGTCTGAAGAGTCTGAGATAGGCCTTCCTTTCCTCCTTAGATATTATCTTGCCGAGGTTTACATTTTTTGGGTTTTTTTGGGTTCCGATATTTATAGTTTCATGCATGGGACATGAACTACCAGTCTTCTCATTTTTTGACCCCTTAAATATTTCCTTTAGATCAAAAAGGTTTTCTACGTTCGCTATCCCTTTTGAATCATGTGAGACTTTGATTTTTCAGTCATTCGATCTGTATGAAGGTCAGTTTATGTCGACTATTCTTGGAATAATTCATAGTCAATAGCCAAGTCCTTATAATTATCTTTGTTAGTCAAAAAATTTATGATCCGTTCAACTCCTCCAAAGACCTTCCAATTAGAAATATTGTTGGGCACTGATGGTTTGTAGAGAAATTCCACAGTAAACCGGGAGGCTTCATAATCTTCCAGAGGTGATAGCCTTGAAGCAGCAGTGGCCAAAGAATCAACGAGAATGTTCTTTTCTCTGGGAATCACTCTAATGTTGAAAGCTTGAAAATGTTCTATCAGCCTGTGTATTTCTTGTTGGTAATTCTTCGGGTGAGGAGAATTTCAATGTATTTTTACTTATCTAACGATGATTTTAGAATCTTCGAAAAACTTCAATTCTTTGATGCTTAAGTCGATATCTTTCTTTAGCCCCTGTACTAGAGCTTCATACTCAGCCATGTTATTTGTGCAGAATTCTAGTCTACAGGACATGAAATGTATTTTTCCTTTGGGATTGATGAGGATACACCCTGCCCCTGACCCTTCTTGTGACTTAGATCCATCAAAATATAGGCTCCAAACTTGTGGGAAAATTGTACCATCTTCCTCTTTCTTGTTACTTTCCTCTTTTCCTCCTGTTAGTTCTATGATTTCAAACGTAGGTTCTTGGTAGAAGAAGGTTTCCTTCGTAACCAACAAAAATTTTTCTTGAAAAATTATTTCAGAATTTTGAGTAAGAGGGATGTCAGATGAGAGAGGAGAAAATTTCTCGAAGTAGGAATCAGAGGAGTAATTTCCTAGCACAGGGAAGTCTATCGATGAGGGTTGGTTTAGGGTTTCTATGTGAGTAACAATATGTTTTAGATATCTCTCCCTATCAGTTCTTTTCATATTTTTGTGTCCCTTTAAGGGTAGTCAAAGATGTGCCCAGTCTATGCTAAAGTATTCATTCAACTTTTTGGACCAATCTCGACTTCATAACAATCTGTAAGCTTCTGGGATATCTACTACAATGATGTCAATCACTTTCACAAATTTAGGATGTGTTATTATTCTGATCATTACATATTTGAGTTCTCCCATGACCTTCACCTGGGTTCTGTCTAGTTGTATTACATGTTTATCAATTTTGAGAGGGATTGTGTTTAATTTTTTGCTAATAAACAATGGCATAACCTTAGAGGATTCTCCTGAGTTGACTAAACACTTATGGATGTTTCTATTAAATAATTCGAATGTTAGAAGGAAAGGGAGAACAAAAGGTTTTCCCTTATTATCTTCAGAGAAAGCGTTCACAGTTGGTTTATTTCGTAGATCTGTGGGAGTTACATTTATTCTTGGGTCATCTCTTTTGGTAAGGTTTTCTACTGATTTCAAATCTTGTAACAGGAAGTATTTTTGATGAGGGATTCTACATATGTCCATCACTGATATATTGTCCTTCAACTTCTTCAAAATATTCAACTATGTTGTAATACAACTTGGGTGACTCTCGTGTATGGATGTTTATAGGGTTTCTTTGGGGAGAAAAAGGTTCCTTTGGGTGATCAGGAGTTGATCTCCCTCTCGCAATTTGGGTCGTAGTAAGAGCGTTTAAGACAGATTTATCCATACTTTGTGTTTGCACAACCAAGACTTATGCAAGTGGTTCTTGAACTTCAAACAGGTCATCGAAACACATAGCTAGGTCAAGATCCCATATCAACATGGTTGTTTCTTCTGGTGGAGAAATTTCTTCCTGATTGAAAATATTCATATTAGAGTTGCTTGATTTTTTAGTCAGGGAGACTTCATCTAGAAATGGGTTGAACATTAAACTCATGGCATGCACCCATTGAGGGAAGTCTCTTTCAGAGTGGTTCTCTTGATGATAAGTGAAAAAAGAGTCGGACGCTACATTTCCCAGATTGATGTTTAGGTTGGTTGGGGGAGGTTGAATTTCTTTGAACGGTGGATTCATTTTAAAGAAAGGATTATATGGTCGTTTCCCTTGGTTTTTTTCCCCTGCACTTCTCTTCATGTCTATGATTTCATTTGATAATTTTTTGACCATGCGTTGTGTTGACGGGACTTATCTCCTTAGACTCAACAGTAGGAACCAAACCCGTCAACGAGGCCCAATTAGACTCTACAGCGTTTGAAGATGGAATGGTTCTCTAGATATTGCAATCTGACAAGTTTATCGATGGGATTTATGTTTTCTTGTGAAGGCTCTCCCTTCAGTTAAGGTTGTTCTTCT
Organism: Picea engelmannii; assembly: GCA_009831015.1. Lineage (NCBI taxonomy): Eukaryota > Viridiplantae > Streptophyta > Pinopsida > Pinales > Pinaceae > Picea > Picea engelmannii. The sequence continues at coordinate 65,957 of ML810757.1, read as the reverse complement.
CTTTATTTTATCTTGAAGTGGGACTGGTCTAAGATATGCAAGCAAGTATAAACCAACTTGACAAATGACAAGATTAAGTTTTAACTATTGGGAAGAGGATGAGCTTGGGAGAACCCTCTTCTCAAACATGCAGACAACGATTATATACCATAGGCCTAGTACTAATACATTAACCAAATGAGGGTCCAATTATTGTCTAAGAAACTAACTATCACAAAGAAAAAACATATGTGACAAGATGATGGCAAGAAAAATAGTTCATCTAACATAACATCCATCACATGATAACACAACGATTTATCTTCATCATTAAAGAAAATAACATTAAGAAATTGCACCAGATAACTTGACAACATAATTAATTGCTCTTACTCATTACTACATCATTCATGGAACATGATTGAAAGTAATTCTTCTCCAAGTCCAATCACATACATCTGATGAAAATTGTTGCGCCTCTTTCATCACCTTAGAGAGAACAATAGAGGTGCTTGCAAGCTTAGTTGGGTTTGCTAAGCAGGACAGTTGTAAGGGAAAGAGTTAGAGAAAGAAATATAAAATAACAACTAAGGATTAAACTAAGAAATAAAACAACAACTAAACTAATGAGCATAGGGACACAAGAACCAAAGAAACAATAAGACCCATGTCACCAATGGAAAGGTTGATATTAGTGAAAGAAAACAACAAGAAGAAAGAGGACTATGGGTCTCTTCTTCCTCCAAGGGAGGGCTCTTAGACTTGTTATCCCCGATATCTAGGGGTAACTAGGAGATCATGTCTCGAGGCCCACATGTCCTAGACATGGAGTACCGAGAGCAGGAGTGACTTGAGCATGGTCCTGGAGGGCCCATCTCTCTTCTTCTCAGCCAGCTTTGTCCTGTCAGCAGTACCAGCTTCCATCGCTACTGTCCTGGACTTGCATCAGAGAGGGCTCTTGCTCCATGAGGTAATTGGTCTGAGGTATCATGGTATGTGTCATATTTGATCATTATAACCTTCTTATGTATGCATTAGGTTTCTTTCATTTCGGATGACTGCTTGGATCTTACACT
>ML810757.1:33484-50242 GCA_009831015.1 Picea engelmannii | reverse complement strand
CTCGATCTCGAAAAAACTTCATTTAGGCCCTCAAAATGGCCCCGGAAGTGAAAACCTGCTAAAAATAGTAAATTGCCAAAATGGCCAGAAAACTGTTTTGAGCCATTTGGAAAAGGTGGGTGGCCCCCAATATCCACCTGGATTAATCCTCCCTCCTTAGGAAGCAATGGTCTCCATTGCGTTGAGTTCCCGGGGGAAAGGGAAAAGAATTTGTGGAATATGCATCTTGGTGAGCTGCTTGTCTTGCTGGAGAAGTCACGCTGCTTACTTTGTGGAAATCTGTCACGAACCTGTGGCTGGAAGGTTTGGACCTTTTTAAACAGTCTGACTATTTTAGATGACTATGTGCAGAAGGAATCTTTGTGCTTTGCAGCAACCTTGTCGACCTGCTTCTGTTGGATAGAAGGTGCTTTGGTCGAAGCTGTGGTGGCTGCAGTATCCTTATGTTCACCCTTTGAACAGATTGTGGAGAAGATGAATTTTCTAGTATGAGATACTACCTTGCAGCACTGTTTAGGTGGGGCAGTAGTTGGAACTACCTCTGGTATCCTGTAGAGATGACCCCCAAGAGTAATAATGACACTACAGGGTCGGGACTCATAGATAGCATGGTGTTTCCACATATATGGCTGGCCCAAGAGAACATCACAGACATCCAGTGGGGCAACATCACATAATACCTCATCCTTGAAGGCTTGGATTCCGTATGACAATCGACACTGCTGGCTGACACGAAGATCTCGTCCTTGGCAAAGCCACCCAATGTTGTATGGTTGTGGGTGTGGTGTTGTCGACAATCCCAATTGTTTGACGACCTCTGTTGAGATGAGGTTCTTCTGGCTTCTGCTATCAATGATAAAATGTAGTGGGGTCCCCTTCACCAACATCTGTGAATGAAAAAGGTGCTCCTCCTCTTCTGGATCTATTGGTTCTTCTGGTTGAATTGTTGTGGTTGCGACAATAGCAGTGGGGTCTGCATCGATGATCTGTCTTTTACCAATATTTTCAGAATCAGATTTTGAATCAGGGTTTGGCTCCTTGTCTTTGATCTCGGCCACCAATGACTGTTTTGAGAGACATTCATCGGTGTTGTGCCAGGGGCTTTTGTGGAAATCGCACCATTTTCCGGTGTCCTTCTTTATCTTCCCATGACCCTTCTTTTCCTGTGGCTTGGACTGGTTTTCGGGAGACTGTTTGTTAGGGTTGTCTTTGTCATACTTTGATTGTTATGGATTTGCAGACCCGAATTCCCGTTTGTTATGGTGCTTAAATTTCTACTTGATTTTAACAGCATATCGATAGGCAACACCGAGTGATGAGATGTCTGGAAAATCCATTTCAGTTTGGATGTATTTGTGTAGAGCCCCACGATATTTCAGAACCAAATGTCATTCGGAGTCTTTGATACCTAGCTTGGTGCGCAAGGTATGGAAGGTATTGGTGAACTCTGAAACTGCTTGGCCCCTCTCTTGGCGCAGTCCGGTCCATCTCATGTATTGTTCCTCATAGTTTCCAACAAGGTAGTACTGTTCGTTTACCGCATCCACAAAAAAATCCCAAGTGGGCTCGGCCCCATATATTCCAGAATCCTCTGTGGAAATCTGCTCCCAGTAAGTTTCCCGCCAATGTTTGACATGGGGGAGAGCCTTAAGGAGTGCGAAGGTGATCTTTTCCTTGTCTGAAAAATTATGAACAGAGAAATAACCATCTAGCAGATTTAACCATTTATCTAGGTCATTTGCATCTATTTGACCTTCAAATACGGGAATATCAAAATTAACCTGTACCTTGAAAGGCGAGGTGCCTCCAAAGTGGTCGCTTGATGAAGATGCACCTGATGCTATCAACAGGCGTTGAAGGATGTGGGAAAAATTCTCCATCATTTCGTCCCTCTGTCGCGTGAGAGCTTGCTCAAGCAACAGACTGATAGGATCGTCTGCTCCATCGTTTTTCTTTTTTTCCGCCATTGAGGGTTTCTTGGGTGTGCGAGAGAGATTGTCCTCAAGAGAGACAAGCTCGAGACCCAAATTTCTATACTCGGACCTTGTCAGGGACCTGCACTGAAAAAAATGAACAAGAGCAGCCTGCTCTGATACCACTGATCCAGATTATTTTCGGCACGAAATGAGAGCGGAGATATAATAAAGAATTGCACAAAGATATTGCAGATATTCAATAATATAACATAAATGTATCAGATATGCAACCATAAACACAGATATACAATAATACATGATTTCTATTAATGAAATAAATGTACAGAGACTGTAAAAATACAGAGTGAAAGACTCGCTAGAATGGTGGCAGGTTATCTCTGAGAAGAGATATGACGGCTACTCGCATTCGCAAGAAGATGGTTACAATGAGGCTCTGAAGGCCCTTTTACAATAAACGGGAATGCCAAAATTCCTATACATCCAAAAACCTAACCCTAGGAGATGAAGCGCCAAAAGTCATGTGGGCCCCGTTTGGGTAAGTTGGTGCATCAACTTCCCGGGGTCGTAACTTTTGCATACGATCTCCGTTTTAGGAATGTTATAGCTCGTTGGAAAGGTATCGTCGAGGATATTCATTTTGGGGGCTCAATAATGCCTTTGGATATCATTAAGAACCTCGATCTCGAAAAAACTTCATTTAGGCCCTCAAAATGGCCCCGGAAGTGAAAACCTGCTAAAAATAGTAAATTGCCAAAATGGCCAGAAAATGGTTTTGAGCCATTTGGAAAAGGTGGGTGGCCCTCGATATCCACCTAGATCATACATGGTCAAATTCAAGAGGTATGGAGACTCAAGACTACCTTTGGTTGGAGTTATAGGTGAAGTATAAGTGGCCGCAACCATGCAACTAAGTTGAGTGTCAGGGGGACAACAAGATGTGGGATGAAGTGTGCCAGATGCGGGACAAAGTGAACAAAATCAAAGGGCAGTGGTAAGTGGCCTACAAGATACTCAAAGTATTCAGATGATGTCAACAAGGGTAGATGATAAAAGGGTGCCCCAACCAAAGGGCGACAGGGGTTGCATTTGCCAAAAAGGAAAGAAGGTCGCCAAAGGTGACGACAAAATGGAAATGTTGGAAACAAAGGTTTTTGTACAAGAAAATAAAGAATAAGTTGGGATGAGTGTACAAATACAGAAACAGGTGCCGTAGTGTAATATGGTTGGGCTGGTGAGGGAACCATTTGTGTAGAGAACTGGTGGAGGGTGGGGGCCCCATGGGTGGGTTTCTGTATGAGGTAAGTAAAATGAAGGGAAATTTGCAGAGGGGAAAATTGATTGTGGATGAAATGGAGGGTTCATGATAATGTGGAGGTGCAGTCAAAATAGAACTTTGAAGAGATAATCCGGGAGTCTGGGGGAAATCTAGCAAAATGAGGAGAAGGAGTATGTGGCTGATTCATGACATGAAGTAAGACTATAGAGACTCCCATCCCTAAAGGTTTTTGAAAAACTGCTTGAGTGTCAATGTGAAAAAGGATGCTATGAATGGGACAACTCATGTGGGGGAGAGTTCTACTGGGTGACAATACCGAAGATGCAGATGGAGGTGTTGGTACTGCAGAGCCGGAGATGAGGATCCTAGAGGTAAATTATAGAGGGTGTGATTGGAGATGCAAGTGAGATTCAGAGGGAATGATTACATGCCAGTGTTGATTATATACCTAAAGGGGTGGTGTTGAGATATGATGACCAAATACCTGCACACATGAACACAAAATACCCGACGTGAACAATATCTGAAGAGAATCGAACATATGAGCATTTATTTGATAATTGTAAACATGAGCCCGCGTACCTGAATGGGGTATGAAAAAAATGGCACCCTGGGGGCTTAGGATAAAAGGTAGCCCCGAGACTGTCATGATGTAGATTACAGGATGTTGATCTTGTGGCTGAAGACGGATCGAAGAATGGACGCCCAGATCTGCCGGAATGGTGTTTGGAAGTTTGGCGAAAAAAGACCTATATATAGTTGTAGGGCCCACATTGCCACCTCATTTGTACTTGCTGCCAGAGTGATTGGACGAGAGGTATTCAAAGGAGATTTGGAGATTCCGGGAGAATGAGGTAGTCTATCTAGATTTTACGAGCTTCAGGTTAGTAGTCTGATCATCCTGCATAGAATTAGGGTTTCCATTTTTGGACAAGAGCTATACGGAGGGTCGTACACTAGTATTTAGGGAGGTGGGCCCAGAAGTGCGTGAGCGATCTGGGAATGTGCGTGCATAAGTGTGCGCATGTCGTCCGGACAGCCGCGCACGGCTGTGTGTCTGTATAGCGGGCAAGCGCGCTTTGATGCATGCCTGTATGTGTGATAGGGGCGCATGGATGCACCCCTGTAGGGTAAATAGGTGTGCATTGAGGTGCGCTTGTGAGATGGACAGGCATGCCTATGGGGTGACCAGGCACGTATATGTGTGCGCCTATGGAGTAAATAGGCGCGTATATGTGTGTGCCTATGGAGTGAATAGGCACGCATGTGTGCGTGCCTATGGGTTTAAACAGTTGTGGCTTTGAGGCAAGGTTGACGGGTGTAAAACTTTTTTTTTAATGTTTTGGATGGTCAATATGGCTGACCAAAGATCATTTTATGTGGCTTCAGGTGATCATTGTGCACGATGCCAGTTGGCTGGTGAGAGAAAGAATGGTCTCAGCTGAGGGATGTTGTGGCTATTGAGAAGCCCGAGGTACATGCTACTTTGGCAGCCTGTGGGCTGCTAAAGTTCTTTGAGTGCCCGTTGATACGGACGCAGGAGTATCTCCTGCAGTTTTTGATCCGGATGTGGAGTCCGGACCTGCATTGTTTTTTAGTGCTGGGAGAACATATTTCCTTCACTACGGTGGAGGACATATATTTTTTGAATGGATTCCCTTTTCGGGGAACACCCCTACCGGCGGAGCCAGTATTACCTAGGGATGTGACACTAGTGACAGTGGGATGGAGGTTCTGTTCGGGGGTGAACTTTATGTCGATCTTTGTTGTGAGCATTGGGGCGATGGATGCTCTAGTGCATCATTGTATAGCAGCGATGATTGTGAGAGTGGACGGGTCCGTTGCAACTCAGCGGATCAGTGGTGGTCAGCTGTGTGTGATGGAGAGGGTACTGGTCGGTGAGCACTTTTCCTGGGGGCTTACGCTGCATGCTAGGATGGTAGGGTAGCTGGACCGTTGTCGGTCCATGGATACAGGAGAGTTTTCTTTTGGGTCCATCCTGGTGGCCAATATTTTGGGGAGGGTGCCTATGTTGCACCCTAGTATTTTATTGGGCACTCCTAGGGCATGAGAGCCACGATTGAGGTGGTGGTAGACTATTTTTCTTCGCCACGGTGGTGGTGAGGGCGACCATGTTTTTATGGCTGAGGTAGCATAGGTGTGGTGGCATATGCCACAAGTGATATTACAGTTTCCATACGCTAGTGTCGACTTCCAAAATGATCCGGACATGGTGTTGCCTCCTGGGGAGGTTTTTGATCACCAAGGTATGTTTATGAGTATTGATATATAGATTTGTTTGTGATAGCATGACATATGTATTTGGTATAGATGCTAATACTATCATTTGGTTGTTTGTATGTGTAGATGTCGCACCTCGCGGGTGCGAGGTGGATTTGTTGAGAGAGTCAGCTCGCCTGGAGCCGGGGAGACCGCCGTGAGTAGGAGAGAGACGGTAGCGTGAGGAAACCAAGGTGAGACTAGCCGATGCAGAGAGAGTAGTGAGGAGACATTGGTTCGATGACCCAGGTGTTGGGCCAGCACATGCTCCTCTAGTTGATGTCAGAGTAGATTTTGAGGATATTCGTCACCGCCTGGAGGCGGTGCTACAGGGTGTGCCTAAGGGCATGTGGTCGCACATCCAAGATGAGGGTATCCTGGAGTTGTGTGTGGGTATTCCACCACCATGGCGGGCCGTGGTACGACGAGAAGTAGTATTCGATGCTGCGATGACTGGATGGTTACCTCCCAGTCCGGGGGGACCAGTAGTGGGTGGGGGACCACCACCTGAGGGAGGGGTAGGTGGTGGTGCTCTATAGGAACCTTGAGTGGTGCTCTATGTATTGTTGTATTTTTTATATATAGGCTGGTGAGCCCATTTTGTACTGAGGTGATTCACTAGCCTGCAGATACATGTATGTTTGTATGTAAACATTTGGATGGCACTGTGGACCGTCTGATATATATATGAGTATACATTTTGAGATCGATGTGATGTTTACATGTGTTTGTTTAATGTTTGATGAGGTCTAATCTATATATGTTGTGATAGTTTTGTGATTTGTTTATGTATGTGTAGAGGTATTTTGATGTGATATATGCCAGTCTAACACAATGTTAGCTATGTTATCTGCAATTTGATTAAATTGTCTTGGAATATGTGTAAATGTAATGAAATCAAAATGTCAAGATAAAAGTCTAACCTGTAGGCATTTGCGGAAGAGGCACGGATCACAGGCGCAGTACACACTGTTGAGCTGGAGGACGACTAGTTGAGAGTCGAGGAAGACACTAAGGTGACAAATACAACGATGGCGTGCATCGGTGAGGAGGCCAATAATGGTAGCATATTTGGCTTGGTTGTTGGTGGATGAACCCAAACATATGTCACTTGAATGGAGCATTTCATGTGAGGGGGTATAGAGGGCCCAAGGTGCTGAAGCGATACTTTGTGTCCAATGGCTGGCGCCGTCAGCGTAACCGATGTGGTAGGCTGGTGAAGGAAGCATCTATCAATAGAAAAAATGATAGTTTAGACGTGAGGGATGGAAAAAAATAGTAAAAATGCTATAAAAGAAGAAATAACCTAAAGTCGAATGACTACACTTAGGTGTAAAATTTCTTCAAGTATAACCCGTTGACAGGTTCTTTGAGAGAGAGGCCTTCGGGAGAGGCCAAGATGTAGGCGCCTTTAGTGAGGCAATGTTGGATGATGTAGGGGCCATGCCATAGTGACTCGAATTTACCATGACCGAAGGTATTGTGAGAGATATCATAGGCTAGAACGAGGTTGCCTTCGTGAAATGAGCGAAGGTTGACATGGCAATCAAAGGTATCTTTTGAGCATTTTTTAGCTGCTTCATTGTTCTGTAATGAAGAGCAACGATCTTCATCTAGAGACTCTAGGTGCAGCAAGCACTGCTCTATGGGAGCAGTGTCAGGTAATATCTCAATTGCAGTGTGCAAGGTGGGAATTTTGCACTCGATGGGGAGAGTGGCCTCAACCCCATGGACTAGATGAAATGGGGTGAAACCGGTGGTTGTTTTCATGGACGTTCGGTAAGCCCATATCATAGAAAATAACATGTGATGCCAATTGGTCTTATGTTTATTAACTGTGCTTTGTAACATGGTCTTGAGGACCTTGTTAACTGCTTCGACCTATCCGTTAGATTGAGGGTAATAGGGTGAGGAAAACTCGTGAGAGAATCCCAATCGAGATGAGAGTTCAACGAAAATCTCATTCTCGAAGTGTTTCCAATGATCGGAAACTAATTGGAGTGGTACTCCAAAGCAGGATATGACATGGTTAAAGAAAAAATGCACTGCAATGTCAGCAGTGTTGTTGAAGGTGGGCATAGCTTCATCCCATTTGGTGAAGTAATCGACTACGACAACAATGTATATTTGGCCATTGTTGGAGGGGGGATTACACGTCATGAAGTCGATGCCCCATTTATAGAAGGGGCCTACAATAATGATGAGGTGAAGAAGAGCAGGTGTTGTTCGTGCTTTGTTGGCGAAAAGATGACATTGCTCGCATCACTTCACGGCATGACTGCAATCGTGGAACAATGTAGGCCAAAAATAACCTGCTCAGATGATCTTTTGAGTAGTGGACATTCTCGAAAGATGGCCCCCACATGCACCGCTATGAAAATCAATTAAGACTCTATCAGCCTTGTAAATAGTCAAGCATCGACGAAGGATGGTGTCAACTCCTTGCCGATATAAGATATCTCTGATGAGGAGATAGTGGGGGGCTTGGTGACGGATATGACGATGATAATCTTGTGAGAGGTGGTTACTGAAATTTTGAGTTTGTAGGTAGATGAGGAGGTCGTTGTACCAAGGGTCATATGAAGTGATGTAAAAGAGATGTTCGTCGGGGAAGTTGGTATTGACGGGGGCACTGGTAGTGTCTAAGGGGAAGGCCATGAAAAGTTTGGCGAGGACAAGTGCTTTCTTACTCTTCGGTGTTGAAAATTCAAAATCGTACTCCTGGAGGATAACGATCCATTGAGAAAATTTTCCATTAATTTGCCGACGACGGAGTAAGTATTGCATAGGGTTTGAATCGGCTACGACTTTAGTCGTGCAAAGTAGGATGTAATGACGTAGTTTCTAGACCGCAAGGAAAATGGCCAGGGTGAGTTTCTCTTCGTGTTTGTACTTCAGGGGTGGGCATGAGAGGTTTTTAGTAATGTAGTAAATGACATTCTCACAACTATCATCACCGAGTTGGACGAGAACTCCTGCTACAGAGACTGTTGAGGCTGAGACGTAGAGGATATAATTGCGATTGTAATCGGGTGCATTGATTAAAAGGGAGTTGGAGAGAGCCTCTTTAATATCGTCAAATGATTGTTGGGAATGTTCATCCCAGTGGAATGGGATGTCGTGGCATAGTAAGTGAAGGAAAAAATGTGCTCGAGTGGCATAGTCTGGGACAAATCACCTTAAGAAATTGGCTTTTCCTTGTAAGCTCTGTAATTGGCGTAAATTCTGTGGGGGGGGGGGATCTCGGTTATGGCCCAGAATTTGAGGGGATCCACAGTGATACCACTTTGGGAAATGATGAAGCCGAGGAGGTGCCCGACAGTGATGCAGAAAATGCACTTGAGAGGGTTCAAATGGATGTTGTACTGACGACAACGTTGAAAGACAATCCATAAATCCGCAAGATGTTGGGTGCGGTGTTTGGAGCGAGCAGTGAGATCATCCAAGTATGCGAGAATGATATGAGACAGATCGTGAAAAATGTATGTCATCGCCCACTGGAAAGTGGCGCCAGTGTTCTTTAGGCCGAAAGGCATGGTGCAATAAGAAAACGTGCCCCAAGGGGTGGTGAATGCGGTTTTATATTGATTAGCCGGATGGATTTGTATTTGGTTATAACCAGAGAAACCGTCCATGAAGGACAGGGCCTCATGGCCGGAGCAATTGTCAATAATTTGATCGATGAAAGGCGTTGGGAAGTTGTCTTTGGGACAGGCGTGATTGAGATCACAAAAGTCCATGCAGACGTGGATAGTGCCCTATTTTTTGTTAACAGGTACAGGGTTGGAAACCCGTGATGTGTAGGCGATGGGGTAGATGAACCTAGCCATGCGTAATTTGTCAATCTTAGTTTTGATGGCCACTGCTTTGGATGGGTGTAGAGGTCACTGTTTTTGACGCACGGGTGTAATGTCAAGCTAGGTGTCGATGCGGTGTTTGACAATAGAAGGATCGATGCCAAGCATTTCTGTATATGACCAGGAAAAGATATCCTGATATTCTTGGAAGATGGCTTCATAGGCGGGGATTTCTTGAAGAGTGCAAGTGGCACCAATGGTGATTTCCTCGACGACTCCATTTTTTATGGAAATATCGATCTTGATAGTCGAGGAAATGTTGGCCATATTTCCTTCTTCAAAAGCATCAGGGGCCGGGATGGGGTTGTTGAACCAGTCGATATTCCCTGATGGGATGAAATCCTTGGTTTAGACTGTGTATATGGGGTTTTGGGTAGGAGGCGTGATGGCTTCCTGAGAAAAGAAAAGTGTTTCGTGGTGTAGTGGATCCCATGGGTAGTCGAGGGTGTTTAGTTCCCCGAGTATGTCCTCGTCGCAGTGAAATTAGCAAGAATACAAGGGGTCTAATAGAGCGATATCGGTGACTATTGCCACGTGGTGTTCTTCTGGTGAAGCAACATGAGGAACCATGCAGTGAGATTGCGATGGTTCACTTGACATAAACCAAATATCAAGGTACTGAGGATTACCTGTGGTAATTGGGTGGAAACTTTCTGTGGGAAAATGTACGAGGGAATTGGGGGGATTTGGGAGGGAATCCTCAGATAAGTTATCCAAGGACCATGGAGGCATGGGGAGTGCCTCTATTTCAGGAGAAGTGATATCAAGAATCTCTAGTGACGAGGTAAGGTCAACCATTGATTCTGTAGGAGGCGTCATGGTTTGAATCAGAGACATTTGGCATCGTTTATATTCAATGATCATAGGACACTCGTATGTAAAATGATCTAAGGACTCACATAGAGAGCAGGGCCATCTCATACGTTCATTGACTGAAGTTGTGACATAATGGATGTCAGTGATTTTTGGGAGGGATGATGTAGTTGGGTTGGGCTCATTCTGGAAGTTTTTGCGTACTGTAGCTAATGTCTGCCGAAAGCATGACAGTGACGGGAAATGGCCATATTCTAAACATATAGCGCAAGCGAATTTGGTTCTCATCCCTTTACTACTTGATTGAGGGGTGGTAGCAGCAGTACTTGCTACAGTGGCGAGTTTTGATGGAGTTTGATTAAGTGGAATCAAGTTCCATAACTCTGGTAGATATGGGCATTTGTTGGTTTGGTGTCCATCTTTCTCACATAGCGCGCAAGGAGGTTGGACGCGTAGGGGAAGTGGAGTTGTGGGCTCCTTCTTCATTCGCCTGCCCCCAACTGTGGCAGGGAGGGTAGTGAGTGGGGGTGTAGATGGTATGGTGGGGGTGAGTATGGGAATCATCATTGGGATTCCTTCTGTTTGGGGGAGGAGGGATGGCCAAGGAACCAACTCTGGTGGATGTAAATACCAAACTGGAATTTCCAATACCATATTAGGTAGGGTAAGCATTGTTGCTACTTCGAAGGCTTGTACACCCGGTGGGGGATAGAAGAAGGGGATTTGAGTGATGTCTTGGGGAACTATTTCCCAAACTAGGATATGGCCTTGGGGAGGGATGGACTCGTGACTTTGTGGAGTCGACGATTTCGTGGGAGGCTCATGAGGGGGGAGATCTGCGACTAGTGGGACATTAGATATGATGGAAGCCTCTCATGGGGGAAGGGTATCCGTGATGTCAGTTCCGTTGGATGATATGACGCATACTTGATTGGAAGAATGAATAAGCGGTGGCACACCATGGTAAGTTCCTAACAATGATGGGTCTTTGAAAATCCCAGGACCCATTTCGATGAGGGGGTATGCATCATGACTTGTGTGAATGAGAGGGAGGATGTTGTCGATATTGGATGAGGGGTTAGGCTCGTAATGCGACACTTGGTCGATTTTCATGATCTTCCCATTGTGGGGGAACATCATGGTTTGAAAAATAGACGAGGAAACCGCCTTCATAGCGTACATGTAGATACAACTGAACAAGATATTATAATCAAGTGGGGCATTGATAACCTCAATGATGATGAGAATGGTCTTGCCACCAAGTTCTACGGGGATGTTTTGGAAGAGCCCTTCAGGAGACGATGGTCATTCGTCATAAGCTCTTAAGGTAATGGAAGATGGTATGAGTTCGGGGGAACCAAGTTTCTGCCATACTGTTTTGGACATAATGCATGTGGATGCACCTTCATCAATGATGCACTGATGGACTGTAATGTTATGAATTTTTACCGGAATTTGAAAAGCGATTAGAGCGGGGAGGCGAGGTTCTCCGTTGTCGAGACAAAATGTGATGAGGTGAGTATCTGTGGGTTCGACTGCCGCCAAGGTGGAAAGTAATGATTTTCGTTGAGTGGGAGAAGTTTGAAGGACCTCTAAGACCAACATGGTGGCTGGGGACTATGCTTATTCATCAACCAAACTGTAATTATGAGCAGCCCAAGCCTGTGGGTTATGGACATTCTTGCGCAATGGGACGCGAGTGATGTGAAGAGGTGGTTCTATGTTAGGGCGAGGGATCACCAATGGGGGTCCCATTGGTACTGGGATTCTCTCTGGGGGAATGGGAAGAGACTCAGTGGGTGCATGGTATTGGTGATTCTGGGTTTGCAGAAGGATTTCTTCCTCACTAGTGAGGAGGATCGTACGATCTGCTGGATTGTTTGGATTGAGGTACTGTACCAACTGTGGTAGGGTAGGTTGTATCTCTTGTTGAGTATTCATCACACCTTGGTGTGGAATGGGATTCTGTAGCACGGCTGGTGGGGGTTGTTGCACATATTTTTGCAGGGCCTGCTGTGTGGCAGGTGGTGCTGGAGGATGTGGTAGACTGCCAGAGTCTTTCAGCCATTTAAATTCAGTGATTTGGGTGCAATGATGAGTATAATGACCGAACTCACCGCAAAGAGCACAAGGGAAATTGGTTTTAATAGTATTGTTATTTCTCCCTTGACGCCTATTGTTATTTCCCCCCTGGGGGTTCTAATTCCCTTGGTTATGGTTGCCCCTAGTAGGTTGGTTCTGTTGGGGTTTATTCTCGCCTTGACTTTGGTTATTATTGTTCCTGTTTCTCCCTTTATTTTTGGCATTATTCGACGGGTGGGTCAAATTTTTCATATTCAGTTGTTTGAAATGTTGATATTACTGAACGGGAGATGGTTGAACAAAGTTCACCCCAGCTTGAGGATGTGGGGGCACCATGGGTTGTGGGGAACCAGGAAATGGGAAGTATGGATTATGTGGGAGTTGTGATCCGTAAGGTATGTAGGAAGGCGTTGTTCTTTTTCTAGTACTATAATTTGAGGTAGAGGGGTTACCCGAACTCGTTTGAATAGGTGGGTGTATGGTGGGTGCCGACGATAGCCCAGTGATGGGTGGAGTCATAGGAACAGGGTACAGTTGTTGATAAGTGGGTGGGGGGTAATAAGAGGTGCCCCCATATGTCGACGGATATTGAGGTGTGCCATACATTGGTGGTTGTTGGGGTTGTTGACCATGGTGAGTGGTATTACCAATCAGTCTGTCTACTGAGTGAGACATCCCAGGTTTTTCTTGGCCAAAGGGCATCGGTTTTGGGAGATCAGGAAGTACAGTGTACAAGTACCCTGACTGTGAGTAGATGAGGTCATACTATTGAGCCTTACTGATGGCCTCTTCTTCGTACTGAGGGAAGGTGGAAGCCACATCCTTACCAAGGAGAGAGACAAGTGATCTTAAAAACCAATCAAGACACTGTTGTTTGGTGGTTTCTGCATTGCATAAACTACGTCGTTGTTGACGGGCGAAAATGAAGACTCATCAACTGGAGGAGTGGATCTGGTCCGAGGTTGTCTAAATAACCCAAGTCATTTGGGATGATCCACCCCGACGGGTTTAGTGGCTACGTTGGCCGATCTAAGTCCTAGGAAAACGAAAGAAAAACTAAACTAAGAAAAGTAATCTAAGTGAGAAAAGAAGCTACAACAAAACTATATACAACTCTAAAGCATATATACAGTTTACTTTCTAATATCATAAAACAAAAATCCTACTTATTTAAATGTTCAGCTATCAACACAATTAAATCTTAATCACAAATGTACAATGTTTACAGATTACAGATTTAAAATGAAAACCTGCAAAAATCATTTGTAAACTGTCTTATGACAGCAAAACTATTATTTTTTTATTTTTATAATTTTATGAGAAAGAAATAAAGTGAAAACTATCTAATCTGAGCAATCAAAAATAATAATCCTAACTATAAACCTGAACTAATATGTCTATCTAAACTACTTAAATAACACTAATAAACTAACCTGTAATAACGCTTTCCAATTTTCCTCGTGCAAAATATCCAATTCAGTTGTTCGATGGGAGGAAACCTGCACCCGATTTTCAACGAGCTTCTTGTAAACAGGAAGCAACAGTGCTCTTTGAATATAAATGACAGGACAAACAAGACATAAAATGACAACAATCTTAAAATTTACAAATCATCACATTTAGATAAACCCGTATGCGAAGATCTGTACAAAAATGATTCATTTAACGAAGAAGATAAACCTTTAATTCATTAAATGGAAACAAAGTAAGTGTTGTGCTTTAAAATAAGAGATATCAGATCTGGACAACATATAAACCAAATCACATCAACCTGCAATGAATTATGATAGCTAAAGTAGTCGATAATTGATTGCAAACTGATATGAAGAAAACTTGAAATAGAAGTTTGATATATTGAAAGCTAAAGTTGTTACAAAACATCCACTTTCATTCCAGTTCATATCCTCATAAGTCCAAAGTATTTCTTCTCCCAACAGTGATGGGTTCATTACAAAAATAAATGAGTATATAAAGGTCACAAGGTAAAACATCCCTATGGGAATTATCAAAAGCAGTTTACAAAAAATCTGGGAATAATCTCCGAAGTCTCTATTTCTGACTTAAGCTAACAACCTAAAACAAAACTACATCATAAAAAGCACTTTCTAAACTGCCACAGCATGTCCAATTTGCCATTGAAATTCGTAGGTACCTATAGGTGGACAAGAATAGACAAGTTTAGATAATGTTTTATTGGTAAAATTAACAAAAATCTAAATTTTAAGACTAGCTACAGAATCTTGCGATTCTGTAGCTGGTCTAATTTGAAAACATAACCGTTTTAAATCAATCCAAAACTAACAGAAACATATCCTACCTATTAAACAAATCTTTAATTATTAATTCAACACAAAATAAATTGTTCATGCCAAAAGTAACCCAATCTTTGTGCCAATTTGAAACAGACAGAAATCATGTTTAATTAACCGAATGGTAACAGGGATCTATGCAACCTGTCAAACACTTTTTTACTACTAATTCGGAGCAGACAGAATTATTTTGATAATTCGAAACCAATGAAATCATTCTTGAATCAACCTCAATCAAAACAGACTATAACCGATCGAGCAAATCTTTCATATTCATTCAATACAAACACAATAGTTTATGTCGGCTCAGAACTTAACAAAATCATTGTCGAATAAAAAAAAAACTAACAGAACTATATCAAATCAATCTTTGAATCCAACGCATATATAAACTACTATGATAATTCAAACATACAAAATAGTTTCAAAAGCAAATCAAATAGAATTGAATCAAACTAACTCGAAAACAATTCAATCGTTTATATGAAACTGAGAACAATAAAATCACATTAACCAAATCATAGCTATATTTGATTTTAGCAAAACGAATCTACTCTACATGATTCATAACAAAATCATTTTTAGTACTCTGAATATAACAGAATCATTTTGAATCTAAACAAACAAACAGGACTAATCGAAAGCAAACCCCAATCGATCATACTAATTCAAACCAACTCATAAAACAAAATCAATGTTGAAATACATACCTGGGCAGTAGGAAAATGCTCCGATCAGGATAACTTTTAATTGACGAAGGTCGTAGTTGTCTCAATGTTTTTGAAAACAATTGAACCAGTGGTTTTTATAACCCTAAATTGCACTCTCCCTGCTTACATGGCATCTGGCCTACTCATTTCTTTTCCTTTCCAAAGCCAAGATGAACAAACTCTTCAAAAACCTCCTAAATCAAGTAACCCGCGCCCTAACCTAGCACTGGGCGCGTTGGGACGCTGGAAGACCTTCTGCAGAATGCGGGTGAACGCTGGCTGGCCCACTACAACCCACGTTTACCTAACAAAGCAAAAAATCAAGAAAGTTTCCGTCGGGACGAAGAGCTTTTTGTCAGTTAACTAGAAATCCCAGCCATGCATGGCCAAGAGTTCGCCAAAAACCCTAGCTCCTTCTAGCCTATAAAAGGAGGGGTAGGGGTACTATTCAAAGGAGGAAAAATCATAGCAAAGAAACTCTGCCAAATTGTCAAGTCCATTATTGTCCCAACCCTTTAGCCTTGCCTCAAGCTTTAGGAGAAATTCATGCAACAACAGTTGGAGGACAAAAGAAGAGGAGGAGCCTAGGATCAGGATCGAGGAATGGTGGCCGGTCTCTAAAATCATTGTAAGTGATTCATATTGAGATTAATGAAAAAGATACTTTTCCCATCCCAAATACATGAGTCTCATCTATGTTATTTGATTTATGTTTTATTTCTAACCCTCTAGTAGATAAGTAGCATGCATGTGTAGTTTTGTCTTGATTGCAGGAAGCTTTGTGGAAGGAGCAGCAGCAGCAAGGAGATAAAGGCTCAACGGAGGATCTACTTCAACCATCGATAAAAAGGTTAGTTGATTCTTCCCATGTTTGCATGAGAAAAGGGGTTGAGATTTTGGGTAGAAGGTTAAAAGTTAAGTCTTAAGGGTCATGATCTGCGTACAAGTTCAAAGCCCTAGCTTGTTAGTCCGTAGGGTAGAATACCCCACAACAGAATTGGCGACTCCACTGGGGATAGTCTTACTCTTAGGGTTTCCGGATTTGGTTAAAGATCTTTTGGGTAGTTCAAAGGAGTTCAGTCTCTGTTTCTTTGTTTATTTTGTTTTCTGTTAGGTCAATGCTAGTAGGGAACCTGGTTATCAATACCAGTTTTCCTTGACAAACGCTTGACATTCATTCTCGGCACACATAGAGGTACACACGGCCTGAAGAAGGCTTGCACGCGTGTGCCCGCGCCCTAACTTTCTACAGCACGCGTTTGCCCGCGTGCTGCAGTAGTTTCAGTAGCGTGTAGTTTTCAGGAAGCTCGAGAGGCAGTCTCCTCTTCCCTGTCGGAAGTTTATCTTCTCAGGGGGCTTTCTGGATCCTGTCTGGGTCTTGATTGGTTCATTGTCTTGTGTTTCAGTCTGTCTTGTTGTGTTGTTTTTCTTTACATTGGTTTTTCTTTTTTGCAAATCTTGCTTTTCTGTTAAAGTGATAGCATCTAAGCCTTT
>ML810757.1:13434-24839 GCA_009831015.1 Picea engelmannii | reverse complement strand
GTAGAAAGGGACAATGGTTCCTCTTCCCTCCAGCGGAAGGTCCTTCAGGAATCCTCAACTGTATGCTTCCCTTACAAAATGAACAAAGCAGAAATGAAACGGATGGTGAGAGAACTCTGCACTGCACAGCTGATGAACTGGTGGTCCAAGACTTGGGCTTAGAAACATCTGAGCAACGTAACTCTACTATGAATTCCCTGTTGAAACAATGAGCCTTCGTTGCTTTTTATAGCCATTTCCAGGCGGTCATGTAACTAGTTCCCGATGTAGACACAGGCTAGTTTAGGGTTCGCTTAAGCCATAAATTCGCCGTATTTGTAGAACCGACCCTGATCAGAGGGTCAAATCATCTCGGGCGAAGGTCTATTGGCGGTTGGGAAGCCGACTTAAGCATTTAATGTGCCGTATTAGCAGATGCACGGCTTTTCATGTGGACAGTCGCGCATCGTGCGCTTAAAGCGCGCACAACACGTTCTTATCCCGCGCATACATGCGCACCTTATGATGTGAAGTGTCTTTCAATTTTTGTATAGTATTTGACCCTTCTGGAATGCTGTGAATAGTGCCATGAATGACTTCATTGCTTTTTTGATGATGTAGAGTTCTTGTCGCTATGTGCAGATGATGTGGAGTTCTTGTCGCCATGTGCAGACGAAATTTCAGTGCTAACACCCAGGATCAGGATCGAGGAACGGTGGCCGGTCTCTAAAATCATTGTAAGTTGATTCATATTGATATTAATGAAAAAGATACTTTTCCCATCCCAAATACATGAGTCTCATCTATGTTATTTGATTTATGTTTTATTTCTAACCCTCTAGTAGATCAGTAGCATGCATGCGTAGTTTTGTCTTGATTGCAGGAAGCTTTGTGGAAGGAGCAGCAGCAACAAGGAGATAAAGGCTCAACGAAGGATCTACTTCAACCGTTGATAAAAAGGTTACTTGATTCTTCCCATGTTTGCATGAGAAAAGGGGTTGAGATTTTGGGTAGAAGGTTAAAAGTTAAGTCTTAAGGGTCATGATCTGCGTACAAGTTCAAAGCCCTAGCTTGTTAGTCCGTAGGGTAGAATACCCCACAACAATGGTATTTTGCTTCTTCTCGTTGGCTTGTAGCTTGTCTCTTTCTTTTGACAATGCTGTCACCCATTCCTCCAAATATTTAATCTTAGATTGCAACAGGGGAATGTCGGTGTAATAACGTTCAAGCCAAGAATTGCATTGAGTGCAAGGTGGTTGATTTGGCCTTGGTATTATAGGTGAGGGTTCATTCAAGTTACCAAGGGTTTCACTACAAATCTTAATTCCCGGGAATTTAGGGTCGTTCTTGAGGCACAGAGGTAAATTTGAAACATAGTCATAGGGTTCCATAGAGCAAAGTCCATGAGAGTAAGGGTATTCCTCGGCTAGGAAACATTCAATTTCAGAGTCTGAGTCCTCGCTCAACACTATTCGCTTATGGTCAATGTTTTTCTTAGGCTTGTTCCTAGAACATCTGGATATCCATCGTGCATTCTTCTTTCCCTTACTATTGACACCAGTATCACCTTTGCTTTTGTTCCTCACAATCCTTTTGACAGCCTTAGTATTGTCTTTAGTACATGGGTCGGCCATGGTATCGGGTAGGAGAAGGTTGGGGCAATTTGAGGGTTTGACAGGGCGTAGAAGGGTAGGAGATGGCACGGTTGGCCCAAACAAGGTTTCGACAACCACACCCTTGTCCACTTGGACACACTCAGTAGTGGAAAAGCCATTCCTTAAAAGGAAGACTTGCCAACAGTCACCACTAAGGCTCAGATGGTGAACGATAATGACTTTGATCAAGAAGTGATGGAAAAGGCTGCTATCAACCTTCTCACTCTTAAATTGAATGGACATTTTGTATAGACTGCAAAGGAGATAGTGCGGCTTGTTCAGAGGGTAGTCTATAAAATTCATCAATAACCGAAGATGATACATAAATACCAAACCATAACGACCTTCACAGGTCACAAATTGTTTAACAATTGCCAATAGATCATGCCACCTGGGTTTGAGGGTGATGACATGCATACCTCTATCATAACTAACAATCTTTCTCGATGTGAATAGGAGCGGGCACGACACCTTGTCCACTTTGGAGTTCTTAAACCACCTCTGCCCTGTAGCTGGTAAGTTTGTAGTTGAGCTGAGGAATTCCTCATTTAGCTCGAGTTGGATATCTCAGACCTTAGCCCTACATCCGTCAAATGTGAGGGAGAACTGTTGGGCTATCAAAAGGATGAAACCCTCAAATCTTTGGATAAACACCAGCCAGCCACTATTTTCCAAATCCTCACGATCACTGTCAAATAGCAGGAGTGTTTGGCTGCCATTAGGCTCTATGCGCACCACAGGTGCCATAGGGGAGAGAACGTAGTGATCCGGGTCAAGGGGTAAGGGTTTGGACAAGGAATACGTATAATTGAATGCTCAGAGATTTCCCCCAAAAACCAACAGAGGTAACCCAGGATAGGAGGCGGGCATTAATGCCTAAGTGTGCGAAGGTGGTGGAGCAAAATCAACCCATGCAAAACAATCATATCCGAATGTACAATCGACGACGCATATGGTGATTCAAATCACTATTGGTATATGTTAAAAACAATGCCATTCAAACAATTAATGAAAACTATGGTAACTCGACCCAAATATTTGCACAAACAATAGTGTTTGCATGGTTCAAAATCAAAACAATGTTTCGAATATAGCACCAAGGATTCAATCATAAAGCGTATGCTATGTATAAAACCATTGAATTAAGGATCTAACCACCATGTTAATGCGTTGTTATGAAACCATTGAATTTGGTCAAAAGCAATAGAACATCAAACCACCATGGAATCAAGGACTCAATCACAATCGTTAGAATATCATCAGAGTCTCATAAAAATGAAATCATATTAACAACAAAAAAATGACAAATGAGTAAAGGTTTTGGTGTCTTGCCAATTGTGTGACCATAACTGAATTGGAAATGCAATGAACACATAGACAAGAGTAACCATTATAATCCAGTGACGATTTTAATGACTTCGAACCAAGGTTTTCATCCTTGCAGTTGTGAAAACGAAAACAGAAGGCAGATGTGTGAATATGCAAAATGATCACGTCATTTTATTTAAAAGATTGTGATGATAATCAAGGGTTCCAAAACACTTGTGTAGGCAGCTTATAAAGATAGGATAAAAATGCGAAATGGCTGCCAACAATGGCGACACACTAGTAGAAGCAGTTATCTCTGCCAAAAGAATAAATTAAGATTATGATAATGAGAAAAATTCTAACTCAAAAACAACAACCAAAAAATTGTTTAAACATCATTGTTAATCAAATATTCCAGCAGTTCTTAAAAGATGAAAACTGATAACAGTCTTAAGACAAATGAGCCACGATATTAAAGATAAAATCTCCAATACTGTTGACAGGGCCACTGCTGCCAGCAGGCATCCATAGCCTCGACAGGGTTTCCATTTAACCCACTCTGATATCCATATCCTGCCAAGAAGTTCCAAATCAGAATAAAGGACATTTTAAGGTCAAGGGATTTCATACTTATGAATTTTCATATACTCGACATTGCTTCGCTGCCAACGGGCCTGTTCAGTACCCCAGCGAAGTTTTCTTGGCATCATGCATGTATTTACCTGCTACCAGTAGACCTGTTCAACATCCTGACGGGTTTACAAGCACTTCCCATAGCTCTTTTATGATTTAATTTTTTAAAGATATATAATTGAGGGGGTGACGCTGAAAATTACGATATTTTAAACATATTTTTACAGACCTCAACATAATTTTTTAGAACTGTCCTTCATTAAGATTCAGAGATGGTTTGTTTACACAACCAACCTTCTAAAGCAGGGAGACATCTTCTAAGTTATTCCCTTAAGGAACAAGGACAGCGTAAGAAGATAATAGATGATCGTGACATGATTTTCTCAGATCGAAATCAGTTAACTTCTTTCAAACAACAGTCTTTGTTCAACACAGATGTAAATTTCAGAAGTATATAATTCATGTTTATCCAATTTTTTAGCAGTCATTTTAGTGAAATAATTTTATGTTTTCTTTGTCTGAAGAGTTCCAAAATTCAGGTATGTGTATTTCCAAAAGAAAAAACTGATAAGCACAAGGGGAAAAATCCAAACCAAAATAGAAAAAGAAAAGCAAACAACAGAAAAATATTTACACAGTATACAAAGGGTTGTCATCAAGCAAAATATTTTTTCAGAGCTTGGCCATTCACTGGATAGGTGTCTGGTTGTTCCTCTAGATTTTGTAATCGAAAAGAGCTGGGACCCAATTTCTCAGCAATTAAAAATGGTCCAAGCCATAAGTTCTGAAACTTCGTGTGTTCTCCCTTTCCCTCATGCGGTTTGTCCCATTTCAAGACAAGGTCACCTACTTCAAAGTTCCTATCAAAGGTAGAGTTGGCATCAAACCAGCTTTTGACCACTAGTTGATGCTGATCTAACTTACGTTTAGCTTGAGCTCTTACCTCTTCTAGTTTCATTAAAGCGTTAATTCAGTTTTCCAAAGGGGGACAGTCTTCTTCTTGTATTTTCTGTGATAGTTGTAGTGAGGGAAGAATAATGTGTGGTGGAAGAATTGCTTCTCTGCCATAGACGAGAAAAAAGGGAGAGTTACCTACAGTAGTTTTCGGTGTTACCCTATCATCCCAGATTGCGTTTAACAGTGCATTATGCCAGTTTTTGTGATTTTCAGATACCGTTCTCTTAATGATTTTAATCAGATTCTTATTTGTTGATTCTGCCAATCCATTGCCCTGAGGGTAATAGCTGACAGGATACTTCACTTTAATTCCTTTTTCTAGAGCGAACTCTCTCATCTCAAGAGACGAAAAATAAGAAGCTTTATCAAATACTAAATAGTCAGGGATACCAAAACGAGTAATAATATTTGAATTTAGAAAGGCAATTACCTGACTGGTATTCATAGTTCTTAATGCGGCAGCTTCAGACCACCTGGTGAAATAATCTGTGGTTGTTATGATAAACTTATGCTGCTATGAGGATGGCAAGTTGATTGGACCTATAATATCAAGGCCCCACTGCTAAAAAGGGGAGTCTACTAAAATGGGCTGCAAAGGAAAGGTTGGTTTCTGTATCCACCCAGTTGTTTTTTGAAAAATAATACACTTGCGGCACAAGGCATGGGCGTCTCTAAAAAGTGTGGGCCAGTAGTAACTGGCTCTCAAAACTTTATGGGCAGTAGTGTCACCACCAAAATTCCCACCAGCTTCTCCAGCATGCAATTCTAGTAAGACTTTTTCTGCTTCATCTATCTTAAGACATCACATTAGTTCTCCATCAAAACTTTGATGAAACAGAATACCATTAATCAAATGAAAGGAGGCAGATTTTAATATTAATGCTCTTCGTTTAGTGGGATCCAGGTGATGGGGGGATGACCCATGTTCAAGACAGAATTTTATATCGTCATACCATGGAATGACCGAGTTTTGTGCACATCAGATTGAATTTTGATTGTGTTGTCCTAGGTTTGACATATCGTTTTGTTCTTGCTGTCCTGCAGCTGAATCAACAACTAACTTTCACAACCCTTGGCCTCTCACTATTTGAGTTGGGGTGATTTCTATGTCGTACTCCTGTAAGGAAGTGACCCAGTTCGCTCTCTTTTCGCCTAGTTCTTTCTGTACTAACAGATTCTTGACGGCTGGGTAAGGGACGATAACTTTGGTACTGGATTTCAGAAGATAAGATCGGAAGTGCTTGACTACTTTGAAAACAAATTAGGCTTGTTGATATACCATTGGGTAATTAAGTTCTGCACCTTTGAAAGAAGAGCTCATAAAGGCAATGTGTACTTCATTATTTTCAGGGTTTTTTTCAGTTAGGATGGCAGCGTAGGAACGGTCAAAAGCAAATGTGTAGAGCGTGAAGTCTTGCAAAAAGTTTGGGCTCATGAGAGAAGGAGCATCTATTATATCCTTTTTTATTGAATTGAAATATTGATTTTCTACGGGTCCCCAATGATATTGTGCGTCTTTCTTAATTAAATTCTGTAAAGGTCTCACCATCTCGGAGAAACTGGGAACGAATCTTCTGACGAAGTTTATCTAGCCTAAGAAAGACTGCATAGAATTTTTGGATGAGGGAGGAGGGAGTTTCGAGATGACTTGTGTCCTTTCGGGGTTGATAATCATCCCATTGCTTGACACAATGAATCCTAGGAGTTTACCTTGTTCTACTGCGAAGATAGATTTTTTAGGATTTAAGGAAATGTCGTATTTATGACATCACTGTAGAACGGCTCTTAAATGAGCTAGATGATCGGTTTTGTTTTTGGAAAATACAGTAACATCATTTAAGTAAACTATGACTGACCGATTGATTAAGCCTCAGAAAGCGATGTCAATCGCTCTCTAGAAAGTGGCACCAGCATTAATCAATCCAAAGGGAATTTTCCTGTAAGCGTAGGTGCCCCATGGAGTGCGGAAGGTAGTTTTAAGTTGGTCTGGAGGAGACATCAGGACTTGGTTGTACCCCAAAAAACCATCCAATAAGGAAAGTCTTTCAGAACCAAATACATGTTGAAGGATCTGTTCCATGGGTGGGACAGGGTAGTTGTCTTTATTAGACGCTTTATTAAGGTTTTGGAAATCAACGCATAGTCATATTTCCCCACTTTTCTTCCAGACAAGGACAAGGTTAGAAACCCATTGCATGTGCCTAACTGGGAAAATTATCTTAGCATTTATGAGTTTATTCAATTCTTTTTTAATGGTCGGTTCGAGCTTAGGGTGTATTTTTCTTAATTTTTGTTGACAGGGCAAGGTTTGGGGTTTCATAGGAATGACGTGTTGTATGATATTAGGGTTGAAAGTTTTAAGGTCATCATACGTCCACGCAAAAACATCTTTAAATTCCTTAAACAATTTAATAAATGAAGCTTTTTCTTGTTTAGAACACCCCACCCCTAAATTAATGCACTGTGGATTGTCATTAGTTCCCAAGTTTACTTTTTCATACGATAACGAGGAACTATTGGTTTTACAATTGACCGATTTTTTGAATTTATCTTGAAGATCGTAAAATTTATCTAATCTAACTACAGATTTAGGGATCGAAATTACCATGTCCGATGAAGATTCAGGAGTCCTCGGATTTGGTATTATCGTGAAATCGTGCAAATTGTCATCATGAGTGCATTCGTCAATCACCGCGCCTTGGAAAGTTTATTCCATATGCAGGAAGCTAATGATCTGTTGATCGTCGTCGAAAACTCTCCAGTTCGTGATGTTGTCAGGAATGGATGGCCTGAACAACAGTTCAACGGAGAATGCATTAGGGGACAAGCCTTCTGCAGGAAAGAGTTTGGAAGCTACATTAGCTAATAGATCATCTTCAGAGTTATTCAATCTAGAAATAGAATTTATATTGAAAGAAGAAAACTTATTCATTAAATTGCATACCTTGGATTGGTAGCTTTTAAGATGCGGAGACAGACAGTGGATAGAATCTCTTACCTGTCTAACCACGATTTCGGAATCGCCAAAGACAGTCAAAATTTGAATGTTCATATCTAAAGCTTTTCTGAGACCCTGCAGTAAAACCTCATATTCTGCTGTGTTATTAGTACATTCAAATTCTAGCCTACATGCAATAAGGGTTTTGTTACCTACTGGATCAATAATAACGCAGCCTGCACATGCTCCTTCTTTGGACTTTGACCCGTCAAAATAAAGAGACCAAATTTGATTTTTATCGGGTGCATGAGACCATTGTGTAGAAGCTGCTGGCTGCACATATGCTACAATTTCGGACTGTTGTTCTGGGTTGGTGATAGCTGAAGTCTCAGCCATGAAATTGTCGAAAAAGGTATCCATCCCTTGTATTTCGGGTGAATCAACAGAAGGTGTAAATGGTTCATTAGGATCATTCAAATCTATGACTATGAGCTTAAGGTAGTGTTCACGATTTACCTTGATCTTGTTGGGCTTGTCGTTGTTGGGAAGCCACAGGTGAGACCAATCTGTCGCGAAATAGCCATGTAGCTGCTCTGACCAGTCTCTACTTAGAAACAAACCATAAACTTCTGGAATATCCACAACAATAATATCAATCACTTGATGAACTTTGGGGTTAGACGATAATCTTATAAGCACATTCCTTAATTCGCCTATGACCTTAACACTAGTTCGATCAAGTTGGATGATTTTTAAAGTGGATGGTTCAAATTCAGCATTAATCTTCTGACATACTGACCATGGCATCACATTAGATGACGCTCTTGAGTCTACCATACAATTGTGCACGTTTCTATTAAATATTTCGAAAGTTAACAAAAATGGAGGTACATTTCTACGAGTACTAAGGGTGGAAGCTTGTGGCTTTTTACTCGCAGTTTCTAAAGCTAATTTATCTACATTTATTACATTATTTACAGGAAGGCTTCCTTTATCATGAGGATCAGAATTATTCTTAGCGGAAGTCTTCTGAGGAATTTTGTCTTGTACAACCTTGTTACTGTTTGAATTACCATTTTTACTATTCTCTGCGATATTCTATAACATTTTTTATAGCAGAAATGGAAATTTTAACAATTCATAAACATAAATGTTAGCCCTTAACTTTTTTAGGTCTTCAACTAAATCATAATCCAAGTTGCGGTTTCCATGACTCTGTTTAGTCTCAGCTGGTTTAGATTGCTTCGGGGGAAAAGTCGTAGTGTTTTTGGAAGAAGGTGTGTTTGTTGTCTTACTCCTAGTATTGTAGGGATGTACTGTCTCGAAGTTAGCTTGAAAAATGCTATCCGAGAAGTGTCCAAAAATGTTCGGAGAAGATTCTTCTTCTTGAAATTTCTCTTGTTCGACTACCTCCTCTGGAATCTCAGGAGGCATCAAGTTATCCTAGGTTTCTAGAATTGTTTGAAGGGAAAATTGCAGACTTTCTAGATTTAAGCCCTCAGTATTTGGATTAGGTCGGTTGATGGGAAAAGGCTTCCTGAACGGGGGTTTGTAAGGCCCTTTGCTCGATGAACCTTCTTCGACTGTCCTTTTCAAATCTATAACTTGGTTTGATAGTTTTTGAACAACTTTAGTTAGGTTTTCTAAATCCGATCTTTCAGGTTGTGTTTTATTTTGAGAAGGTCTAGGGAGGATTTTGATCTTCTTTTTGGAAGATGAACTAGTTTCTGTTTCGTTTCTAGTAGTGTCTTTTAAACTAAGGATGTCTTTTTCAATTTGGTTGGCTTCTTCAAAGGCTTCTCACAACGTGGCTTTCTTAGATCGTTTTACCCAAATGGATATACTTTTATGCAAGGCTTTAGTATAGTATGCCATGAAAAGATTCTCGGCAGGCATCGAGTCCATAGGGATTCGGTTCTTTAGTGTTAAGAATCTTTGGTTAAAGTCTTTAATTTTCTCTTTGGGATTCATTCTTAAACTAGAAAGCTCCATGACTAGGACTTCCAGGGACTTATCATCTCCGAACTTTTCTAGAAAGAAAGATTCGAATTTCTCCCATGACATGATGGTATGGGGTTGCTGGGCAAAGTACCAAGTTGAGGCATTTCCCTCGAAAGTATAGGGAACAACCTACAGACTACGTCTTCATGCTCGACATTACGGAGTCTAATGGCTAACATAAATTTTTAATGTGATCTTCAACAATCTGTTTAGAGTCAGGGTCAAACTTGGGAAGCCACTTCTCTGGATGTTTGGATAAGGGATGCTGAGGTCCAGGTATGGCTACAACATCCTGGTCGAGCCAAGGTTTGGCAGGACTATTCTGGTTGGCCATTGGTGTAGGCGGTGTTGAAGGCTGAGAAGGGGAACTGCCTTTGCCGGAAGAGTCTTCTCCAGAATAAGAAGGAGATGATGGAGGTGGTGAAGGTGGTATTCCAGATCCTCCTGCAGCAGGAGTGAGGATTGGATCTATAGGGTTTAAAGTGAGGTTAGTGCCTCCAAGTTGTTCTCTGATATCATAGAAATCTAAAGGTTGGTCCAAAGGCCGATTTGGTTGTCTGAAACAGGCGAAGGCACTATGTGTTCTTAAGAGAGATTGGCGAACAATCTCCTGTATGTCACCACTTGTAGGATTTGGGGTTACTGGTTCAACTGTGATCTGTAGATCATTGTTTGATGTGGTTTCTGTTTGAGGGACGATGTTATCATTTGAATAACTTCTTGTCACTATAGGTGAGCGATTGGGTGGTGGAGGAGTCTTACGACCGCCTCATGCCATTAATAATTTTTAGGCCCTCGTTCTAGCGCCATTTGTTGACGAGCGAAAATGAATGCTCATCAACTGGAGGAGTGGATCCGGTCCGGGGTTGTCTAAATAACCCAAGCCGTTTGGGATGATCCACCTTGACGGGTTTAGCGGCTCCATTGGCCGATCTAAGTCCTAGAAAAACAAAAGAAAAACTAAACTAAGAAAACTAATCTAAGTGAGAAAAGTAGCTACAGGAAAACTATATACAACTCTAAAGCATATATATGGTTTACTTGCTAATATCATAAAACAAAAATCCTACTTATTTAAATGTTCAGCTATCAAAACAATTAAATCTTAATCACAAATGTACAATGTTTACAGATTACAAATTTAAAATGAAAACTTGCAAAAATCATTTGTAAACTGTCTTATGACAGCAAAACTATTATTTTTTTATTTTTATAATTTTATGAGAAAGAAATAAAGTGAAAACTATCTAATCTGAGTAATCAAAAATAAAAATCCTAACTATAAACCTGAATTAATATGTCTATCTAAACTACTTAAATAACACTAATAAACTAACCCATAATAACACTTTCCAATTTGCCCCGCGCAAAGTATCCAATTCAGTTGTTCGATGGGAGGAAACCCGCACCATATTTTCAACAAGCTTCCTGTAAACAGGAAGCAGCAGTGCTCTTTGAATATAAATGACAGGACAAACAAGACATAAAATGATAGAAATCTTAAAATTTACAAATCATCACATTTAGATAAACCCGTATGCGAAGATTTGTACAAAAATGATTCATTTAACGAAGAAGATAAACCTTTAATTCATTAAATGGAAACAAAGTAATTGATGTACTTTAAAATAAGAGATATCAGATATGGACAACATATAAACCAAATCACATCAACTTGCAATGAATTATGATAGGTAAAATAGTCGATAATTGATTGCAAACTGATATGAAGAAAACTTGAAATAAAATTTTGATATATTGAAAGCTAAAGTTGTTACAAAACATCCACTTTCATTCCAGTTCATATCCTCATAAGTCTAAAGTCTTTCTTCTCCCAACAGTGATGGGTTCATTACAAAAATAAATGAGTATATAAAGGTCACAGTGTAAAACATCCCTATGGGAATTATCAAAAGTAGTTTACAAAAAATCTG
>ML810756.1:178392-197302 GCA_009831015.1 Picea engelmannii | reverse complement strand
TACACAGAACCCCTTCGAGCAGAACGCTTGTCGGATCCTCCATACTTCAAATTTAATGAGAGAAAGGAGGTTTCAACCACCCGATCACATCTTCATTTACTTTAAGCGAAAACCAGGAGCGAAATCGCTTCGGACGACATTTGGAAATCGTGGCGACACTTTCGACGACTGGAAACGATGCCTTTTAGGCCCTTCTTGCTTAGCCCTTTAATTTCTCAAGTGACCGTGGCTGTGACTGCATGCCTATCCCCAAAGCGCTTTCTGCGCTCGCGATCGGAAGGGGTTAACACTTGCTCCTTGGAATTGCGATGAGCGAAACACCGAGGCGGCTTTAATTTGGCGACACGCGCCCTCTGGATCTGATGGTTCCGATTTCTCCTGACAATGTTGTGGGCCTGCCTTTAAAAGTTCATTTCATTTCGCGATTCGCGAGTCGGAGACTCTTGGCTCCTTTTCTTCAATTCCCGCTTCTTGGGACGGCGATATGGGTGGGGCCCCCTTTCTGGCCGACGCTTTCCTTATGTGACCATTGGCTAGGGTCCACGTACTAGCACCTCTCGCTACTCCTGACCTCGCGAGTGGAGTATCAGACTTTGGCATCCTCCCTTCGTGAAGTCCCGAGACGCGATGGTTAGCGTCGGTTGACTTCCTCCGGACACTTCTCGCAACTCGCAATCTCGCGGCACCAAAAGACATGGTCCATCCTCCGAACTCACGAACCCCGAGCTCGAGAAAAAGCACTGCGCTTGAACCGCTTGCTATCAACGACCCTTCTAACTTCGCAAGTGCCTCCCGAAGGATTCCGTCTGTTGAATTCCTTAAAACTTTAAGCACTATGCTTGACGAGACTTGGTTAATCTGCAATTGCCCGTCAATCGTTGTTCTGCTCTGTCGCTGAATTCTTTTCGCTGAAGAACGAGATGCCCACTCGCTTGATTTTAAGTCCGAAAAGGAATTCTTCTGTATGCTGTGCTTGGGCGCTCCTCGAGCAACCTGCAGACCCGTGTATCTCGATGCCAAAGACAAGAAATGTTGCTAACAGAGCCCATGGTTGAATACTCTCCTCGTGTCATGACTTTGGCAAAGGGATAGCTAGTATGGGTCTTCATAGTGGTGTCAAAGGTTGATAAAATCCTACACAATCATTGGAAGTAGGATTCTCGAGACATTTCTATGAAAAAATGGCATGTTGATTTCAATGTTGGGTCTACTTCTGTGGATATCCTTCTTTTATCGGTTGGAATTATAGGACTCCCGCTAGTCCCATGGTCAAGGGGTGTGTTTGAGGAAATAGGGAATGCTCTTAGCACCTATTATGAAGTCGATTTCTCTTTCCTTGAGACAAGGTATTTTAGAATGGCCCAGATTCTTGTGGGTTTAGAGATAAGTAAAGGACTAGCCAAGGACATGGTTATAAAAAGAGGAGCAAACTTATACAACCTAACCCTATATTATGAAGGTATAAATTTTAGATGTAGGTGTTTCCATAGCTACAGGAACTTGGTAGTTGGTTGTTCTTGTTGAAATTAGAGGAACATATGGGATCAAAGAAAGCAGTGGAAAGTTTTAGGGGTGGAACTGATGGGAAACTCTCATAATCCAAGTTGGAAGGAGGGAATAAATAACAAGATGCCCATTGGTTGTCATTGGGATAATCCATTGGAAAGAAGTGATCAACATATGGCCATGGACCAACATAAGGATTAAAATATGGACGTTTTGATTGACAGCAAGGAATGCGTGCCTCTCTTGGCTAAGTCACTACAACCACTTTTCGTGAATAAAAGGAAATTCTCTAAAATTTAATTTTTGGGACTTGAGGGTTAGAGGTAGAATCCAAAGGATTGGTATCGATAAGTGAATTTTTCCCCAATATTTCGGGAATTCAAAACCATATTTCCCCAACCCTCATCCCTATTCCTATAATCGAAAGGCCTCTAGCGGATGAAAATGTCCAAGCAAGGCCCCCTGCAATTCCAAGGCTAGAAATAGAGTCTTGGGAGACTTTAAGAGATACTACTCCCATGGAATCCATGAAATATAATCTTGGACCTAGGAATAAAGACATCCTTGACTTCCCTGGGAAGGTGGTAGGGGGGTTAGGTTTCCTTAACGAGAAAGGCCAAAATCCCACTCATAGAGGAAGGAAGTCACAGTTGTCCATGGCGCAGAGACAAGCATCTTCAAAAATTGGATGTGGAAAATAGTTATTCTTGATAGGGGCTCTTAGAGAAAATACCCCTTGTGAGGGTTTAAAATGAATTACATGAACCCTAATTGTCAAGGGCTAGCCAATCCCTAAAAAAAATGGCCATTAAGAGGCTACTAGAAACCATAAAACCTTGTACTATCTTGCTTCAAGAAATCATGACCAATGGGGAGAAAATTACTCGAGATCTTTCAAAATTTATGATTGGGTGGGATTTCAGTTATATAGATGCTACTGGGAGATCGAGAGGGAACACAACTAGGTGGCAGAGATGCTCCTATACCCTTACTAACTCTCGGGATTTTCCTACAAGTACAAAGATATCCCTTTTCTCATTGGGTTTGGGGAAAGAGATCTCTATATTGAATGTATATGGTCCTTATCTGGATAGGGTGGAGTATTAGGATAAGTTCTTCAAAATGGAGTGCATCCAGAAGGGTCTAGTTGTGGTGGGGGAAGACCTAAACTTTACTCTAGGAGCCTCAAGAATATGGGGACCAACATTGCAAGTGGATTGTTTTTCAGGTTACTTTATAAGAAAATTGGAAGAAGTGGGCTTCTTGGACATTGAACTAGCAAAACTAACTCCCACTTGGAGGAATAAGAGAGCAAGGGAAGATGGAATTACCAAGAGGCTTCATCGGTTCTTAATCTCTTAATTGTTCCTAGATGAAGTCGTTCACATAAAACAATGGGTTGCTTTGGGAGGGGAGTTTAACCACAATCCAGTGGTATTAGAAGTAACACGTGTTCAAGAGAAACCAACCAACCCATTCAAACTAAACCTGAAATGGTTGAAGATGGAGGAATTCCTAAACAAGATTAAAGCAAGTTGGAAACCTTTTGATGAACATGTAAGAGAGTCTGCATCTATTTTATTTCAACAAAATATGAAAGAAGCAAAAAAGATAGATGTTCAATAGGAGAGAGATAAAAAATAAAAAGATGATAAGTTACTAAAACAAATGGAAGAAGACCTAGAAACACTTTATAACAGTGGTGGGTTTGGCTATTTGAATAAGGACCAAAAGATGGAGGTGAAACTCTTAGAAGAAAAAAAGAGGAACATCCTACTAAAGAAAGAGAAAGAACTAAGGATTAAGAGTAGGGCCATGTGGCTACAAGTAGGTGATGAGATTATCAAGTTCTTTCATAGATATGCAAACAGTAGGAAAAAACATAAACTTAGTTTGGAAAATTGACAAAGGAAATGACAGTGGAGCAACAATTTTTAAGGATATTGCAAATGAAGAAGTCAAACTATTTCTCAAACCTTTCCATAGAAGACTCTCATGCCATAATTGTTGGGGTGACAAGGATTTCAAACTCGTTTCCTGGCTTTGTCAATCACAAGGACTACAAGGAGCAAATGAAAGAGGTAGGAAAAGATGAATTGCAACAAACTTTCCAAAGTTTTCAAAGGGACAAAAGTCCAACACTAAATGACCTTCTCGTGGAATTAGTTTTAGGTCGTTATGATATCATAGAAGAAGTCTTAAGAAGGGTGGTGGAGACTATTGTAACAAAATCTAAACTTTTGTTAAAATTTTGAAATAAAGTTTGAATCTATAATGAAGTTAGGTTTTATTAAAGTTTTAAGGGTTTTTATACTTTTTAAACAATATTTAAAACTAACATAGTTTTTAAAATATCATAGAAATTTGATTCAATTTTAAGTTTTATAAGGTTTGTGAGTTGTTTAGATTAGTTTGATTTAGTTTTTATTTTAAATATTTATTATTTTAGTGTAAATTTTGTTAAATAAAATGTTATTATTAAAGTTTAGTAAAACTTTAATAATTTGATTTTATATAGTTTTATTATATTATTATTATATGGTTTATATTAATAAAATGCACGTTTCATTGCAGAAATGATCACGAGCTCGGTGTTTCAGATCAACGATCCACAATCAATTGTGCCCCAACTCAACGGTTAACGAAAGGGAGGGGGGGTCGTGAAACTTAACCAAAGTTAAAAGCCTTGTGACGTGCATGTGCCATGTCGCACATCTGATAACTGCGACCCCCTTGTCTATGGTTAGTATAACCACACAGGACCCCCCACAATCAATGAAAACATGAAGTGTGTCCTAAATGACGACAACATGTAGAAAAGCAAATCGTGCTTTATAACAACGACATATTTGAATCAATGCCTGCCATGTGTCATCGAATCAGAGCCTGCCACGTGTCCAGTAAAATGTGATTTTATCTGACAACTAAAATCTGCCAAGCTATGCCAGGTCACCGAAATGAAGGCATGTGAAAGACCAAGTTTATGCACATGAAGGGTACAATAAGTCCAATTTGGCACTTATTCTACCAGTTGACATCATCAAAAGTACACTTCGTGACCAAATATTAGTTGTCACGTTTTAAGCACAATCATGTGTAATTATTTCACCAAAATTCTAGTAGTTAACGTCTTTGTCGTCAACAGAAGCTCCAATTAGTTATCAAGTCAGGTTATATGAAGGTCGTATCACTCGTGAAAGATCGGGATTACGAAATG
This sequence comes from Picea engelmannii, assembly GCA_009831015.1. Lineage (NCBI taxonomy): Eukaryota > Viridiplantae > Streptophyta > Pinopsida > Pinales > Pinaceae > Picea > Picea engelmannii. The sequence continues at coordinate 192,579 of ML810756.1, read as the reverse complement.
ATTGGAGATCTTTAATCATATTAAAATGATGACACATATTTCTTCATCCATGACACGCCATGGCATCTATATTTATTATAGCCAATCAAAGTACATAATGAATAATTATTAATCATGAGAAACGATTATGTGTTTTATAAAGATCATATTTGATCAAATCGTAACAAAGTTTTAAATACACATGTAAAAGGTGTGATAGCTCGTCTATGTTGAGATTGAAATGTTGTTTTTTTATCGAGAACATGATCTTGATTGAGATTTCTTAGGAAGAGACAGTTTTAAATATTTGTTTTTCCTAAGAAATCTTTGTCAAGAAAAATGTTAAAGAGACAGATGTAGAAGAAGTTGCACTATTTTAGGAAAGGCTCAACATTAAGAAAGATTAGGGAATTAAAAATATTCCCATTGGCTATAAGAGGAGCATTTTTGGGCCCAAAGAAGAGACATCTTTAATAAAATTTTGGCAGGTTTTGAGTGATTCAAAATTTTTGTATTTCATCTCACGTGATTTCTCTCTCTTATGTTGTTTCCGTTTTCATGAATTCACTCTTGGATTTATCTGTTACTGAAATTGTAATAATTTAGTACAACTACTACTATTGCAACTATGAAAGGGATCATTAAAGCTAAAAAATTATTTGACATTTTGTGAGTATTAAAGAGGACTTGTGGTTAATTTTGATTATACCTTTTTTAATAGAAACTAATTGTTCTTTTATGCTCAATTTATATTTTTAGTTCATATACATATTTTGCATAATTTCTTCTAATTGAGAAGTAAAGTGATATTTATTAGGAGATACATTATTTTACTCATTTTTGTTCTTCTTAATTCTTCTCTCGTCTCTTAAACAATTTGATTGATTGAAACATTGAAATGATGCCCTCAAAATCTAATTGTTAAAGTATTGAAGATTACTAATTAAGGCCTGAAGTGAATCAATAAAACACTTTGTTTTAGGACAGATGAACTTAAGTAAAAATCAATCAAAATTAATGGATGCCTTGGCATAGTTTCCTAGCTAGAAATATCTCAAGATCTACAACAAAGACCACCAGAATCACAAGCAAAATTCTTGGAGCCTATAACACTACCTTTATAGCATTGATCCCTAAAGAGGATAATCTGATAGCCTCTTAAAATTTTAGGCCAATATCCTTATGCAATTGCATCTACTAAATTATCTCAAATGTTATTGCAAGAACACTGAAGCTTGTTTTATCAAAACAAATTTCTAGAGAACAATTTGGGGTTTTAGAGGGAAGACAAATGCATGAGGCAATTGGGATCACACAGGAAAGTCTTCACTCGATCAAGGTCATAAATCAAATATCAATCGTAATCAAATTGTACCTCTCCAAAACATATGATAGGGTAAGTTGTCTTTAGCTTAAACTTATTCTTATTTACTTGGGCTTTTGTCATCTATTTATGGTTTGGGTGACGAGTTGCATTACCTTCGCATATTTTGTTATCTTAATCAATGGGGCAACATCCCCTTTCTTCAAACTAGACAGGGGTGCCCCCTATCCCCTATCTTTTTCCTCTTAATAACATAAGTGTTGAGTAGGTTAATAAAAGAGGCTTCAGAAAATGGTAGTTTTAAAGGGATACACATTGGAATATCCTATAACATCACACATCTCTTGTTTGTGGATGATATCCTAATATTTTTTGAAGGTACCAAAGGGGTAATTGAAATGTTCAAAAATATTTTGGAGTTATTTTGTAAAGCTACATGCATGTCTATAAATCTTGAAAAATCCAGTCTATGCATGTGGGGTGTCACTGAGCAAGAAAACGACTATTTTACTCAATTATTTCCCTACCAGGTGATCGAATTAGAGCATGGTTTTAAGTATTTAGGCTTCCACCTGAATCTAAACCTGTATAAAAAAATGTGACTAGCAATGCTTGATTTCTAAAGTGGAAAAGAAGTTAAACAACAGGTGAAATTGGTGGCTTTCAAGAGGGGGTCGACTGGCACTAGTAAAAGTTGTATTGGAAACAATTCCAATATATTGGATATCACTAGCACGGGTTCTGAAAGATGTGATGGAGGTAATTAGAAGACTATGCCACAAATTGATCTTGTCGAGCTATCAAAAGAAGAAAGGGCTTGTCTTGGCATTGTGGAAAAAACTAGTTGTCCCAAAAGCAAATGGAGGATGGGGTCTAAGAAAAACCTTTCTCTTCTCCAAGGTGCTAGCTACAAAAGTGTGTGGAGGTTAATACAAGGAAAAGGGTTACGGGTTCAAGTAATCAGAGCCAAGTACATTGCTTGTGCTTCTATAGAGGATTGGGAAAGGAATCCAATAAAGTAAATACATAATGCCTCAATAATTTGGAAAGTTGTTGATTTAGTTTTTCATTTGGCAGGTGGTTGATTTGGAAAGTGGGAAAATGTGACAAAGTGCAAATTGGTCTAGACCCATGGATAGGTGGCAAGGGTTTGCACAAATTACCTCCTCATATAATTAACGAGATAAGAAGTAAAGGATTTTATACCCTTAGATAGATTGTGAACTGGGAGAGGTCTACAAATTGGAAACAACAATGGCTCACTTGGGACAAGATTGGTTTGGGGAAGATCTTGTTGAGACTTGGAAGACTTATGCAAATGCATTAAAAGACAACAACATCAAAATAAGAGAAGTTGATGACCAACTATTATGGTCACTCGATCCTACTGGAACTTATGTGCCTAAACTGATTACAAATCCCTTGTAGAGGAAGGAAGGAGGGATAACATGTATGGTGGTGGAGAACCATCTGGAAACTAAGGCACCCTTCCAAAAACAAAATATTCATGTGGCTTATTTTAAACAATGGGGTTCCCACTTGGGAGGTGGAAAGTATGATGGGGCTAATAAATGCATGGGAAGGTGAAGATATATAAGAAGCATTCAAATCATGATATACAAAGAAGATTAGATCCCTTCCTCTTAATATAGCTTGGGAAGTATGGCTAGGTAGGAATCTGAAGCTATTTGAAGGAAAGGAGACTCTACCTCTCAAATGTGTAATCCAATCACTAAACATATTAAATGCTTATCCACGGTCCTAGGATAAACAAAACAATCATGACCTTAAAAAAGAGGTAATCAACAAGGATATCCCATGGGCATACTTTGATGGTGCCTCACAAAGATGCCCTCCTAAAGGAGGCTCGGGGGAGATTTTATATCTTTCTTCAAGTCACTACATTTATTTCAAAGCCATGATAGGTCAGGAAACTAATAACTATTGTGAATTGATGGCTCTAAAATTAATTCTTCATTTGGGCTAAGAGTTTGTTGTATCACAAATTCAAATATTTGGTGACTCAATTATGGTTATCCAATAGTTACGAAAGGAAACTACAATTAGGAATTTCACCTTACAACCTATATATGTTGATGTACAACTCCAAATGACAGCTTTCTCACATAACTCTTTCTCTCACATATATAGGGACAATAGATGGACTTTCAAAAAATGGGTTGGCAGAGGAACATGTATTATATCCATCCTTCGGGATGGGCACACAACTGAATACACTCATGAAACTTGGCTTTAAAGTTATACTTTTCTATTTAAGACAGTTGTTTGTTTCAAATTTTTTGTTTGAACGATGTAATTTATATGTCTTTGCGAGATGGGGAACATACTTAATACTGCTATATATTTATGTTATGTATTAAAAGGAAAGTATGAAGAGTTGTTGCTTCAAGTGGCTTTAATGCACTTTGTGAATGCCTTTGGCATATGACTATGTAATTTTGTTTTATAAATAAAATTACATATTTGTTTCCTTGGAAAAAAAGGGACAACCACACACAATTAGGTTGAGGCATATGTTCTCATCCAGGGATTACTCTCTATAAATGCAACAAGAGTGAGGAAATTTATTGGTATTGGTGATTCAAGCATAATTATCAATCTCATGAATAAGAAGAAAACCCCATCTGATAGTAAGCTATCCTACCCTCATCACAAGAAAAAAATGGAGACTCTTCCATCCAAGGATGTCACCTTTTCCCAAGTTTTGAGGGCTCTAAATTGCCATGCAAACACCCTTGCAAATGAGGCCTCAAAATTGAGTGAATGAAATCTAAGGAAAAATAGGGGTATTTCTTTCCAAGCTATCCCCTAGGTTCTTATCCAAAGTCATTTATGCATTGTGACACGTGTCGTGCTTATCAATCAACACACATCAATGTATGCAAGCTGTCATAATATGATAAGAGGGAGGCAGGATGCAAAGCACATCACTCTTACAACATCCTCATGCATGCTAGTATTTATGCTCAACTTACAATTTGAAGCTCACAAAGAATTTATGCAGGGGATAGGTGGGATAATGGCTCAAAGTGTAGGTGCTTTGTTTGGTGAGGAGACTTGGCAATGGTTGGCTCTAGTTCAACTGGAATCTTGGGTAAGCACGCACTTTCAAATTTTGTTGGTGTTCCTTAGCAATTTATTAGTGCGTTTGGCTCAACTCCTAGTGGTTTTTACCTTAGCTCGATGCTTTGTGTTGGTGTTTGTTTGGAATTCAATCCTTCTCCTTGCTTAGGGTGTTAGTGTTTGCTTGGGGCCCTTGATCCATGGCCTTGGAAATAAGGGCCTTGGGTTTTTTTATTTTTTCTAGGTGGTCTCTTGTGGATGGAGGTTTCAAATCCCACTTTCTAGGTTCTGTTTGATTCCAAGAAAGGAAATTCAGGGTGGTTTCCTGATACCACTTTGTTATCTCATGGTTGTGTTGTATCATATCATGGTTGTTGTGTATTTTCTCTCTCGGGTTGGTTTCAATTTGGTTTGCTATGCATGCTAATTGGGAAAGCTCGGTTCAACCCTCTAGTATTGTTCCTTTGGGTGCTTAGCATCTACCTTATGTTTGGACACTTATGGAAGTTTCAGGTCACAGACTATAGGAAAATATAGGAAATGCATAGAGTGTTGCATGCACAAACAAGGGGATTTGACCAACAATGACACGACATCTATATTCTTGGTTGCTACTAAGATCCATGAGAGTGAACACGAGTGCATATCTCAAAATGCAATGGTTATGGACACTCTTTTGCAACAAAAGAGGCAAATTCAAGTTCTAGAAGTTGAATGCTCAATGTTAAGGAATATGGTCTGTAACTTCAGTAAAGGCTCCCACTTGGTTGCCTCCAATTACAAAATGTCAATGAATTATGCCCCTGATGGTCCCAATGAAGAGGAAACAATTCAATTAATGATTAAATACATGGACTTGGGCAACCAAGAATCTCACCCCACCAATATCAGTCAAGATGAAGCTCTCAAAAAGCATGTTTTTCATTGGTATTTTATGTTAAGTAGAACATTATTAATTTTAGGTGTTTTTTGTAGAGTTTACGCTAGCAAAAACTTTTTGAAATCCTCTGTGAAGGATGATTTTGATTTTTCTGTACCTAATACATATTGCTTGATAGTAATGTTGGTTTTTGTTAAGAGACAATATTCTTTTTGTATTACTATATTGTCCAGTTTGGCTTCGACTTATTTCTAATACAAATATTACTCATTTATTTTAAAAACAATAATCATTGTAGTAGTGATCTAATTTTAAGATCAAAGTCTAACTAGACACCAAATTGATGTATGAGACCCCGTGTTTGTGAAATAAAGAACCCCCTCCACACAATTATTTAACATGTGTTTTTTAGACAATCCCGTAAAAACAATGATAAGATGGTGCAGTTTTATTTTTGCATTTAATTTATAGTAAACCATATAGTTAAGTTCAAAGTAGGAGGTTGTAAAAACCATACATGGTTTTAATGGTTTTAGTGGATACTTAAAGATTTCACACACAGAAAGCATTGAAAGGAATTATGGTGAAAAAATCTCATTTATGGGAACCAACATTTTTTTCAATTTGTTATAAATAACACTAATTGTCTGCCTTTAAGTTAAAAAGGGGTACAAGAATGCGAAGAGCACATATTTGCATTTAAGGAAGGACTTTGAAGTAAAATGGGAGTGGTCAAGAAGATGGTTGGGTGACTTAAATGTTAAATGGAAAATTGGAATCGTTGAAACTTGCTCGTCTTGTGTAGTCACTCAACACTTCTCAAAAAACAAATTTGCAAGTTGGTTTTTCCCACCACTTGACATTGCTCAAAAATAAAGTTATGAGTTAAAAAACTTAGGTGTGATTTTAAAAAATTACGACATTCAAAAGTTATCACAATTCATTCATGGTAACAAGCTTGGCCAATAATTTGCATCAACGAACCATGGTAGTAGGCTTGGCCAATAATCTTATGTACATTAAGAGTTAAAGCATCAAGGGCTAGTCAAAACTTAAGCTCAACAATTTTTTTTTTGGTAATCATTAGCTCCCACACATTCAAAAATTAATGAAGAAATCTAAACGTTTTACGATTTAGATTTTCTCTCACAATCTTATCGGAATCCGACTGTAGAAGAATTGTTGGAATTGCAGTTTTTGTTATTGGATTTTCATTTTTTATTGCAAAAATGGATTCAATGTAACAAACTTGGCCAATAATTTGCTTCAAGGATCCATGGTAGTAGGCTTGGTCAACAATCTATTGTACATTAAGAGTTAAAGCATCAAGGACTAGTCAAAACTCAAGTCGAGCAATTTTTTTTGGAAATCAGTTGCTCCCAAACATTTAAAAACTAATGAAGAAATCTAAACGTTTTACGATTTGTATTTCTTCTAGCGATCTTACTGGAATCCGACTATAGAAGAATTGTTGGAATTGCAATTTTTTGTTATTGGATTTGCATTTTATTTATTGCAAAAATGGATTCAGTGCCCTCAAAAACCTCCATCACACCCAAATTATTTGAAATCTGTTATTCTAGCAAATTCGTAGCCGGATTTTGGGCAAAAATGGTCGGAAAAAATGACTAGAAAAGGTCCAAATCATAGCATGTTTAGACTACGCTAAAACTAATACAGGGAAACAAATTGCCACTTTAGTGATAAGCTGCTAATTATGTCGAAACATGGAGTTTGAGAAGAGGGAATTTGTTTTAGTTTTATTGTATGCAAAAGTTAATTATTCTAAGGGATTATAGTGTTTAAAAAGCAAGAACTATTATAGGTTGGAGGATTTGATTGAATTGGAATTTTGGTTACTCAAAGTGCTTTATAAAGAAAAATGTGTGTATTTCTCTTCAAATTTGTTTACTTTTCGAGTAAAACATTGTGGGGAAACCCAATGGATGTTTCCCCGTATTTATGGATGGCATCCTTAACAAACTTGTTGGCATAGACTAGTTTGCCTCACTAAGGAGGTTTTGAGCTAAACACCTGTCAGTATGAAACTAGTCAAATGCTTAACAACATTGGTGACAACCTATTGAACTAATCACTTGGATTTTACATTTTCTTTATTTATTATCTCTTCCTTCCTTATTAATTTATTTAATAACAAATTAACAAAATATACGTTCTTCTATTTATAATTTTATTGTATCCTCTCAATATTATTATTTTTATTATTTCTAAATTATTCTACATACATTTAGAGTACCTTCACAGGAATTAAAAACACAATTTTATCAAAACATTTTTTCCCTTTTATGTAGGCACTAAGAACAAACATGATGTAATAATTTGACCCCGTGATTTTATTTTGGAAACAATATTTATATTTTAACCCAACAAATAAATGGTTTAGCTCAAACCCTAAATTATATTTAGTTACAAATATGGGACCAAACAAATATAGAGAATAATAGTGGTCTATTATCATATGACGAGTGGGTCTATTTAATTCATAACCAACCATAGGTTGAAATCTTTTTAAGCGTACCATTGTCTACCTTAACTACGTTGACAATTGATTTGGCTTTGTTTGAACCTATATTGATTACAATTATTATAGTGATTACAATTAGTATATGACAAGTGGATCTTACTTTGACTATATTGGTAATTGATTTGACTTTGTTTGAACTCATAGTGTGATTAACATTTAGATTGTATAATGTCAAATCATGTTAGTATGGTTGGTTTTGAAGGGTTTTGTTTGTAGGGTGATCAAGGTTCGAAACCTGTTATAGTTGGGAAGAGACACCTTAACAAATCTAGTGAGCTATGGGTTGGTGTGGCCCAGGCTGTGTGTGATCCCCGAGTTATTTTGACAGCTTAGATGCCCCTGGGTCGCAGTTTCTTAGCCAATGGCTAGTCTCGCAAGTCACGAACATGTTAGCAAAAACAAAAAACATTAAGAGCGTATAATAAATTAATTGTAATATAACATAACATATTTTATAAAACATTAGTTAGAATTGTAAATTTATAAGAAGAGTCTAATTTGGTAGCAAATTTCATTTTAATTGTTGGAATTCGACAATACAAAAAGTTGGAGTTTTCACCAATTTAAAACTTTGATAAGTTTTTTTACGATTTGGGTTGATTTAGAATTCGATCAAAACTCTTACAAGCATTGTTCCACCATGCACGGGCCTTAAATCATGGTACGACTATGTTTGTGCTTAATTTTTTTTCTAGATTCTTATTGATTTGTGGTTAAAAAGAAGGCCTATTTGCTACAAGATTAACTTACTCCCAAGTCAATGTCTATCCAAGCCACCGTGAATTTCAATAATTACTTTATGTGCTTTATGAACATGTATAATTATTATGGTATAACTAAGCTTGTATTTGTGTACTTGGAACAGTTATTTTCCATTGGCCTTGTAACATCCCCATTTTTAATCCCTGTGAATTAGAATGTGATTGTATAAATGTGATTTAGGCTGGTGAGTCAATGTGTTGGGGCAAAGAGATCGTATTGGTTTAATATGGCCGGGGGCCAAACGGTATATTATGCGCATTGAAATAATTAGTCAAAATAGTAATTGTTGGTTGTGATACGAGAAGGGTGAAGAACGATGGGGGGCTATGATTCCACAAGAGAGAGGGGCCCGAGGGGGGATTGTTCATGGGTATTAATCCAACCCACATTCTTGAATCATTATTATTATTGGGTAACCTTCTATTTGTTGTTGAGTGTTCCTAAAGCCAATCATTAAACTCCTATAAGAGGGTGGGTGTGAGGAGTCACATCCCATAGTTATTGGAGAGCATGGACATGAGTATAATCAGCTTGGAGAACAATGTAAGTCAAGTCAAGCAAGCAAACAAAGGGAGGAAATTCGTATGGACAAGGGGGCAGTTTTTGGGGACAGTTAGGTTTTTGCATAGGAGCAGATTTTACTTGCAGATTTTGGACAACAAGAGAGGAGATGAGTGTTGGGAAGAGCACCAACCATGTTGGGCTTGAAGGCAACCATTGTTGGGTTGTGTTTTATGTTGACAAAAAGGCATGTGTGCCTATAAATCGGGTTGTAATCCTGTGACGTGTTTTTATGTTGAGAAAATGACTCAAGAGTCTTGTGAGGGCTATTGTGAGCATTCCTGGAGTAGCTGGGACGATTCTTGACAAATCAGATGCACTGGAGCCTTGGAGAGAAGTGTGAAGGCCCAAGGGACTATGTACAGTAAAGGGGGATTCCATTCCTTGGGTTGTGTAGGCTATGGGGAACAAAGAGGAACTTGGGTTCTGGGGATGATGTGTGTGGAGAGTAGATAGGTAGAGGGTCAGATCTCCTTATAGACTCATAGCCTCATCTCGGGGGTGGCTTGACATTAAGAGAAAATGAACATCAATGCGTATGGATGGGAGGTTCATCCTTAGTATGCAACCAGTTGGTTCATGATTAATAGATAAGTATTTCTATTGTATTATTCATGATTATTTCGTTGTGTAAATGATTTATATGAATGGTGTGCATTTGTTCTTTGTTTGAATAGTTGCATATGTGTTTGAATATATGTTCTTAGATGCATTTAGAAATGTGGTATCAATTAAATGGTTAAATCTGTGTGGGATCTATAGTTCATAATCTACAGGAAAATATTAAGTTGAAATTCTTATGAGTTAATGTGTTTTCCCAACGTAATTTTGTTTAGATGGAGGCTGGATATGTTACAAGATGGTATCAGAGCTTCTGGTTCAAACACCAGGCTTGTATGGGCCAAGAACTAGTGCGAATTTTGACAAAATTGTTTTTATAGTTTTGTCTATGACAGATTTGGGGAAAAAACGAAGAAAAACAGAGTGAAATCCCCAAATTTGTGAGCAAAATTTGAGTTGAAATGACTCATGATTGTCTAAGAGAGGTTTAATGGAGCCGATCTGTCGAGTTGCAGAGTTAAATTTGACCTAGAGGGTTGAAATTATAGTTTTAATGGTTTCTTATAGAAGTTGGACATAGTTAATGAATTGACGACCGAGATCGTGTTTGATCTCTTGATCGATGATTGAGATTCATCGTGATAAATTTAAAAATTCATAAGGTTTCGGTCATTTGAAAGGTTGAGTAAATCAACGACCAAGGTTCATTTCAATGGTTTGGAAAATGAATCAAATCGGTAGTCTGTATTCATTTCAATTGTTGAGAGGTTGGAGTAGAATCGATGGCCAAGATCATCTTGAGTGAGAAATCAACGACCTAGATTCACTTGGGTTTTTATCGAAATTTTCTAAGTGTTGAAAAATTGCCAAGAGAAATGGCTGACGACCAATGTTTGGGTTGGCCGAAGAGACAAAGAGTTTCATTCGGCCAAAATAAATCTCCAATGGCTAATGGTCGATGGACGAGCATCGACAAAGTTGGATGAGGTTTGGTACATTAATGACCAAGATTATTTTTCCATGGGAGATCAACAACCTAGATTGATTGGAGAATAATAAAAAAAATTCTAATAATTGAAGTTGGCCAAGGAAGATCGTCAATGATCGATGGTCGGGTCGATTGAATTCAACGAAGTTTTGGAGTTGAGAAATAGAAATCGTCAATGGTCGATAGGCCAATGGTCATGTGTCGATCGAATTCGGTGAAGTTTTTTAGTCACCAATGGAAATCGTTGATGGTTGATGGGTCGATGGTCAAGTGTCGACCAATTAAGCGAAGTGGTCGGGTCGTCCAAGAGAAACAAATGAAGGTCGATGAAGGAAAGAGGGTGAGGATGTCTCATGCCATGTCAACATCCATGTGTCATGCAACGTTAACCAAGTTGACACCTCAGGATGATGTGTCATGCCATGTCAGCATCCACGTGTCATGCCACATCAATAGTTTCCACATCATCCCAGAAGTGGTCGACGACTGATGGCCAGGTCAGCCAAATTGGGGAAGTGTTTTCGACAGTCATCGAGGACCGTCGATGGTCAGGCATCGGCCAAATTGGTGAGGAGTTCCATTCGCTAATGAAAATTATCGATGATTGATGATCGAGTTGGTCAGTTGAGCATGGTGTTGTGAATCGATTTTCAAGGGAATGGGCCAATGACTGACGATCGAGTCAACGATTTGGGAGAAATGTTGTGCACGTCCAAAGGAAAGCATCGATTGTCAGTGGTTGATGGAGCACGGATCAACGACTCATATTACACGTGATTTGAGATCAACGACTTAGATTTAAAAGGTTGTTATAATAGAAAAACAATTAGTTTTATATGAAAATTTTGGATTTTTTTTTCATATTTTTGAAGGTCATTAACTTGTGGTGCGATTTTGAGGACCTAAATGACGCTTTTATCCAATAAAAAATCGTGAGATTAAAGTGCATCAAGGCACACTCTATCTCTATGTCTCAAATGAAAGAGATCAAGGAGATCTTTCCAACGAGCTAAATTGTTCGCAAAACAAATCTCCTGTGAGAAAGTTACAGGTGAAACAATTAAGGTAAAATTTCAGCGTCGATTTACTTTCAGAGGGCATAACCCCTAGCTACGAAGTCCGTTTGAGGCACAGGAGTAGTCTATGGAAAGTTGTTGAACCATAGAAGACATCCATAAAACCATAATTGGGATCTGGGTACATAAAAATGTGCAGAAAGAGAAAGAAGACACATGTAGCATACATGGATAAAAATGTAAAACAGTCAAAACTTCCGCGGGCCGTAACTATCAGTCTGAAGCCCGGTTAAGGGTGGAAGTTGGATAACTCATTTAGGAGGTAGTATTGGGCCTACCCAATTGGCCTTCCGATAAAATCCCAAAGGATTTGGTGTAGGGATGCATGAATAGGGATAAAATAGCTAAGTGAGGAGAAAGACCAAATGGGCAAAGTTATCATTTCCATATTGCTACAGTTTTTTACTGGAGCATTAGTTTGACAATCTGAGAGTTTTTGTGAATTTAGTGTTAGAAAAATTATCAATGTCAGGCATAAAATTTTCCTTGGTTCCTATCAGAATTACCTCTAATAGTGGCCAAAGTTGGTGTTTGAGATTATTTTTCATTTGGGAGAAGGTGCACAAAAAGGGGTAATTGGCAATATTCAATTGACTATAACTTTATGCACGTTGCTCAGAACTTAGCAAGGATGTAGTCATTGGAAATCCATTGGATAGTAGAATCCATATATCCATTCATATTTTAGTCTTGAGCCAAAGGATCCTCGAGGAATTAGGAGGGTTTTTGGTGAACTTGAAGGACACCATTGAGTAGAATGGAATTTCGAGAGGCCATAACTTTTGGATCCTAAATTAGATTGAAGAGTGAGTATGGTAATTGGAAAGATAATCCAGATGCAAGTTCTAATTTACCCAAGGGAGCATCGGGTTGCTCCATAGAGTTGCAGGAGGAAGTGGAATTGGATTCCATGAACCATGTAACTACTTGATATTAGGATTTTTCCAAATAATGCCAAAATTTGGAGAAACATTCCCCAGTAATAGAACTAAGTGCCATAGGTGATTGCTAGGTAAGGAAAAATACTAAAAATCATTATAGTACATATGCATAAGTGTAAGGGAACATATGAAGTGCAGTAGTTTGGAAAAGTAAAAAGAGGTTGAGCTTATTAACAAGGCATTGATTAATAAGCAGAGGAGCACTCTAGCAGAGAGTGTTGTGTGAAGGATTGTTAGCAAGAGAATAGGATTCAACCAATGAGCATTGCGTGGGTCTGTTCTGGATTAATACCAGGGTCCACTTGACTGGGAAGCAGGTCAAGCTTGTGCAATTGGCTAAAGCATCAAAGAGCTGCAAAAAGGAAAGTGTAGAGTTGCAGGGCAAGTGATGCAAGGTTGACAAAGGTCTAAAGAAGAGAAAAGGATATTAATATTCAACTGCTATAGATTCTGAATGGTTTTCAAAGGATAATCAATAGAGTTTCTCACATAAAGCATGAAGTTGATAGGTGAGGTATGTCATTGCATGCACAAGGAGTTAAGGAGGACTCCATAGCCTTGAAGGTAGAAATATAGTGAAGGCTATAAAGCTTGTTGAAAGAGAGGGAAAAATGATGTCATGAGAGGAGGTGTGACTCACGGAGTGGATGAGTCATATCTATGTGCAAGTATGGGAATGCATGAAAAGGGAATTCTTGGGTATGAGCTAATAACTTTTTTCTAAAAGTACCACAAAGTAAGAAAGTTGCCTCTATTATCAGAGTACGTAGCAAAAGCAGGGTACATATGCAAATGGAGGATGTGTAGAATTCCATTTGGAGCAGAGTGGTGTTGAGTGGAAAAGTAGTGCTTCACAATAAAACACTCAATGAAGTATTTAAAATTGAGTAAATCCATGGGTGGCAAAGAGTATTAGAAAGATGACATAAAAGAAATATTTCAAAATGTTGAAACACCAATCAATGATAATGGTATTTCGAGACCGGTTTGGTTAAAAAAAAAATGGGAAGTGGTTAATTAGATTGTAGTGTTAATATTCAACTGGAGTAATGCATGTTACAACACTATGAATATTGTGAATTATAGCCAAAATATGTTGGGACAGGTTTTCTCTGCATAAAGGAAGTAGTTGTGAGATGGCATCGCTAGTGGATCTAGTGGTTGGAATTACAAAATGGACAAGTGGGGCTTGACTAGTAGGTTTAGAATAAAGGCCAGTGGTGCACAATTGAGAAAAATGACAGTGCACAGGGAAACGAGGTCGATAGGAATTCAAGGATAGTCATCTACAACAACAAATCTAAATAAATAAATAAAGTTGAAATATATATGCATTGGAGTGCATGGTAAAAACGATGCATGATGCATACAATAAAGATAGGATGGATGTGCATAAAATAAGCATGAAAGATCAAATGTTCGGTGCATACTAATGTGCGTTTTTGCATGTGTACATGCTTGAACATATTGGTGGCATAAGTATAGA
>ML810756.1:153334-165837 GCA_009831015.1 Picea engelmannii | reverse complement strand
AAGTAATCTTGCTCAAGCTTTCCATTGGAAATTATACACACTTTGATTCATGTATATTTTAAATGTGGTATTTTTTAACAACATTATATACTTTTGGAGTTTAACCAATCCATTTTTTACTTGATTTCACAATATTTTAAATTTTAACTCCTTCTCATGCATAGTGTTTTGTGAATGAATTAAAAAGCTTTATATTGAACTTTTCAAAACAACATATATTAATAAAATATTATATACAAATTGTCTTATGAAGAGATAACCATAAAAGCAAGTAATTTTACATGGAGAAAACATTAAATGCTTATTTATGTATGTATGTATTGCAAATTGTCAATTGGGTTTAGTCGGGGTGGTTGGGATCAAGAATGATTGTTATCCTCCCCACCTAAGTACAATTCCTGCAAGTGACATGTTGAGCTCATAACGAGTATATTGTTGTAATGGCTTCAAGCCCTTTGTTGACAAACATTTTGCCTTGAAGAATCTAGGGTTTACCCTCAGTAGCATCCTGGAAATGAGGGGAAGTACTCAGGGGTTTTCCCCGGACTTTGTAACCTGGAAAAAATGTATGTATTGCAAGGAAAAGTTTACGGTGAAACCCAGATGCACTTCCTTGCAATATGTGGATGGTACCTAGTGTAAACTCATATGTGGTAATTATGGCATCTAACCTAGTAGGCACATCAATAGATGCATATAACAAAGGTAGGTAGCAATAGGGATTGACCCTAATACCTCTTGCATGAAACTCAAAGCACTCGCCTACTTGATCTAGCTCTTCAGGACACACACACACACAACAACATACCCATCATTTTCTCCTCCTGGGATTCCCCCTTTAATGTCTTTTTCTCCTTGTAAGACCTAGGGATTCGGTAAATGCCAAGTTTTGCATTGTCTCTAGCAATGATAATTTACTATATAGAGATCATCGTCATGGTAGGATTGATTATTTTTCCTTAAGTTTATGACATTCAAATTTGTTATTTGTTATATATATATATATATGAAAGGTGCCATTTTGTTGGTTTAATGGTTGAGTAATAAAGCTCAATTTTAGTTAGATGAATGGTTTTAGGTTTACTCTACGCTATTTCAATATTAAGATCATTGATAACAATTTTGTTTGGACATGGGGAGTTTAATCTTAAGATATAATTAGGTTTAGTATTTGTTTCTTGAATTAGGATGAATTCTTGCCTTAGGAGATATTCTATATCATTTGCATGAGTTGGGGGTGTTGTTGTTGGTAGCATCAGACAAGTACTTTCACACAAGTCTAAGTGTCCAGCCGTGTGGAAGTCATCCAAAGCCTTCTACCTCGGTAATTTACTTTAATTAAAGGAATTATTAAAGTAAAGAGCTTTTATTAATTAGTTGAGTTTTATTTAATGAAATGCTAAAGTAATCAACATTAGTGAATTAAATATTATCCATTGATCTCAAGTGAGGTAAGAAGTAATCTCAATCTTCAATAACTTCGGAGATTCGGGTTAGGTCATAACTCACTATTATAAAAGCATGGCAAGGGTGAAGGAGGAGACACTTCATACTTTTGAGAGCAAAGAAGGAATTTTTCTCAAGACGGTTGGATCATGAAGGATTGTGATTCATGGAGATCTTGGATAGGTGGAGAAGGAATTCTATCTAGAGATCAATATAGGTCAGGGATAAGAGAGAACATAGGCAGTTGTAAGTGGGTTTTGGCAGTTTGGAGCTGCAACAACAGGGTCACACGGTACCGAGTTTGTCATACAATGTTTGTGCACGTGTACGTGGGTTTAAGTGCAGAAAAACACATATGCACGAGTTTTCTTAAGGAAGGGTGTGTACATCTCAGGAAATGTGACAGCTTGAGATCGTACAATAGACCGAGAGTTTATAGGGTTTGCAGGTTCTATTTAAAGTTTTATGTATTTCTCTGTGGGCCATTTTCCCAATAAAGGAGCCCTTGTAAGCTTTGAAGTTATTTGAATGATAAGCTTAGTTGATGGACGAGATATCTTTGTGTATTGTGTATGAGATTTTGGTTTCAAGTATTGCTTCTGCTATATTTATTTGAGTTGATTATTCCAACAAGTGTATTCTGTTTTGTGAGTTGCTAATTTGATTTACAACAAGGAAATCACTAGATAACAAGATACTTATGTACTAGACTAGGGATTTCAACATGGTATTAGAAAACTTGCTCTGAGAGGAAGATAGATCTTAGATCCACAACAATTGATAACATATCTATAAGATCTGCAAAGAGATCTCAATAGATCAATAACCAACAGTTAGAAATCAAGGGTTGGATTTTAGGAAAACAATTGTATTGAACCAAAACTAGGGTTTGTAGTCGTACAAAGTTGTATGTGGGTTGCAGTAAGAGCAGTCACGTACATACGTGGGGTTTCTTAAGGAAATTCATGTACATAGGTGGGTTTCAACACCGACAAACACGTACAAAGTCGTACAAGTCAGTATAAGGGGCAGTTTCAACATTAGGTTGTTTCCATGACAGTTTATCATGTATAAGGGATGGAAACAACAAGTCTGAGAGTTGAAGATAGATTTGATGGAGCATCCAACTTCCTATCTTGGAAAGAAAGAGTTACTTTGGCTTTAAAGGATATGAACTTTGGGAGATATTGGACAAAGTAGTTGTTCCATCGACAAATCCGCTAGCTTTGGAAGCTCATTAGAAGAAGGAGATTAAAGTTGAGCGGGTAATCTTGGATTCAATGAAGGATCATCTAATTCCTCGCTTATCTAAGAAGAAGATGACCAAATATATGTTTGATGTGTTGGTAGGATTATTCCAAAGCACTGGCATGAATATGAAGGTGGTCTTAAGAAATAAATTCATATTTGTGCAGATGTCTCGATCTGATAATGTTTACCAACTACTTCATGAGGCTCACTCAAGTACGTGATCAAGTTGCAGCTAAAGGGAATAAATTAGATGACATAGATCTCGTTAATGTGGCATTGAATGGTTTTCCCAAGTATTGTGAACCATTTTTCAAGTGAGTCTGCGATCGGGAAAAACTCCCAAATTGGGAGAGGATTTGGGATGATTGCATCTAGGAAGAGACTCGGTAGGAGTCTAAAGACAACAAGTAGGGAAGTAGTGATGATAACTTGCCCCTTGTTAGTAAGACAAGGAAGGGAAAAGGAAAGGGTTCCAACAAGAAGGGTAATAGAGATGGAGGAACATCACAGTTGAGGAATAATAAGGACTTGAGTAAAATCAAGTGCTTCTCATGTCATAAGAATGAACATTATGCATCCCAGTGTCCAGAGAAGAAGGGAAGATCAAAGACGCAGACAACAACATCAACAAAGACACAATTAGATGAGTTTGCAATGAAGTTTGAGAAATATTTCTCACTAGTTTCTTGCATCTCTACCAACACAACTACCAAGAGTGTGTGGTACTTGGAAATTGGTGCATCTCATCTAATGACAGAAGCACCAGAGATATTCGACATTCTGACGAAGAAGGACTAGGGGATTCATGTGGATCTTGGTGATGATGCCAAGTATGTAGTGAAGGGAAGGGAACAATCTTGTGCCAACTTGAGTCAGGAGGTTCATTTGATGCTCAGGATGTGCTTTATGTATCGAGACTGAGGAAGAACTTGCTCTTAGTCTCAGCTATGGAGGACAAGGGTTTGTTGTTATTGTTTAGAGAGGGAAAGTACTCGTATATCCAGATAAAACTAACATGGACACAATAGTGGTCATTGGGGTTAGAGAGGGCACTTTATACAAGTTGCAGGGTAAGCTTGTTAAGGATTTGGTACATGATAATGATAATCTATGTGAGCTATGGCACAAGAGGTTGGGACACCTGCACTATAGTGCATTGCAAGTTCAGTGTTGAGTAGTAGGGAGTGTGTAGAGGGTGTGCATTTGGCAAGAATGCCAAGATTTCTTTTCTAAGCAGCAAGAGTAGGTCCAAGGAGACATTGGATCTTATACATTCAAATGTGAGTGGGCCAATGTCAGTAGAATCACTGCATGGAGAGTCATACTATGTGACGTCTATTGATGACTTTTCCAGGAAAAAATGGATCTTATTTATGAAGACCAAGAATGAGGTCTTCAGTCGGTGTTAGGAGTTTAGGGCTTAGGTGGAGAACTAGACATGGAAGAAAACCAACGTCTCTAGGTCAAATAATGGGAGAGAGTACACCTCCAACAACTTCAAGGATTTATGTAAGGAGGTAGGGATCAAGAGGGAATTGACAGTCTCATACAACCCTTACCAGAACGGGGTTGTAGAGAGAAAGAATCAGTCCATCATCGGTTTTGCCAAAACTATGATACATGACTAAGAGTTGCCTATGTTTCTTTGGGTAGAGGCATGTAACACAATAATATATGTGTAGAACATGAGTCCTCATAGGATATTGGGGGAAAAGACTCCATAGGAGGCATTCTCAGGAGTGAAGCTTGAGATAAGACATCTAAGGATATTTGGTTGTCAAGTCTACATCCATGTGCATGTGGAGAAGAGGATGAAGTTGGAGCACTTAGGACATAAGGGTATATTTGTGGGGTACAATGTGACCTCAAAGTATTACACAATATTCATTGGAGTGTAGAGGAAGACAATTGTGAGCAGAGATGTTAAGTTTGAGGAGAACTTGATATCTAGGAAATCTCAAGAGTCATCAACAGTGACAGAGGACAAGGAGCAACAGGCTCCGAAGGATGAGCAGTTCTCAACAACTTCTAGTTCATGGAGTCAGACTTCAGGTGGGGAGGAGGAGTTGGCCCCTTCCAATTCTATTAGGAGACCTAGGTGACTATTGTAGACATTGAGGGATGTCGGTGAGGCTCCTAGTAGTGCAGTAAGAGAGAGAAGGCCTCCCAGAAAGTTTCTAAACTATATGGTGCTTTTGAGTAGCATAATTGATATCAAGCCTTCTACTTTTGAGGAAGCAACATATCAACAGGTTTGGCAGGATTCCATGGTTGAGGAGTACACCTCTATCACAGGGAATGATGTTTGGGACATAGTGTCAAGACTAAAGGGGAACTCAATTGCTAGTTCCAGGTGGCTCTAGAAGATCAAGCATACTGCAGAAGGTAGCATTGAGAAGTTCAAGGCAAGGTTTTTGGCGAGAGAATTCTCCCAAAGAGAGGGAGTGTACTACTAGGAGACATTTTCTCCAGTCACCAAGTATGCTTCTATTCAAGTTGTTATTTACATTGCTTCAATTATGAGGTGGAGGATTCACCAAATGGATGTGAAGACAACTTTCCTCAATGGGATTATTGAGGATGAAGTATATATAGAGAAACCTCGGGGATTTGAGGTACATGGGAGGGAGTCTCATGTGTTTAGGCTTAAGAAAGTCTTGTATGGCCTCAAACAGGCACTGAGGGGATGGTATTTCAGGATTGACAGATACTTGTAGAGTATGGTATTTATCAAGAGTGAGGCAAATCCTAACTTCTACTTCATTCTTGTTGGGTTTGATCCACTTATCTTGGTTTTGTATGTTGATGATTTATTTATGAAAGGTGCAGAGGAGATTATTGCAGGGTGCAAAGAAGATTTGGATACAAAGTTTGAGATGAAGGACATTCACTTGATGTATTATTTCTTAGGGTTAGAGGTATGACAGACGTCGATACAAATCTTCCTTAGTAAAGGGAAGTACATAGTGGATATCTTGAGGAGATTCATGAAGGAGGGTTGTATATAGATAGATACACCTTTGGTTACCAACCTAAAGAAGGTTTTCACTTCAGATATAGAGTTGGTGGATCCTAGGATATACATGCAGTTGATAGGGTCCTTGATGTATTTGGTCAACACTAGGCCAAATATATGTTTTGTTGTGAACATCTTGATTTAGTTCATGGTGGAGCTGAGGCAGATGCATTGGATAGTAGTGAAGCATGTGCTCAGGTACTTGAGAGGTACAATGGAGTATGGATTAAGGTATCTTGGAGGTGATGGAGCAAGGCTGCATGGATATTCAGAATCAAATTGGGTAGGGAGTGTAGTAGACAAGAAGAGCACCTTAGGATGTTGCTTCAGCTCGGGATCAACAACGATTACATGGTTCAATAGGAAGTGGAATTCTGTAGCACTTAGTTCAGTAAAGGTAGAGTATATGGAAGCGAGTATGGCTAGCTTTGAAGCCATTTAACTTTTCAAATTTCTTACAAGATTATTTGATCAATAGTTGGATCCTACAATGATATACTGTGATAATCAAAGTTATATCAAACTCTGTGAGAATATAGTATTCCATGATAGGTCCAAGCATATTCAGATCATGTATCACTTCATCTGAGACATGATCCAGAAGGGAGTAGTCAAGCTTCAGTATGTTTCCACAGATGAGCAGGTTGCAGATATTCTGACCAAACCCTTGGTTAAAGGGGAGTTTGTGTTCTCAAGGATAAACTTGGAGTGGTGAAAAATACCTTCCTCCCTAAGAGGGAGTGTTGATGTTGGTAGCATCAGACATGTACTTATGCATGTGTCTAAGTGTTTAGATGCATGTAATTAGTCCAAAGAATTCTACCTTGGTAATTTACTTTAGTTAAATGAATTATTAAAGTAAAGTGCTTTTATTAATTAGTTGAGTTTTATTTAATGAAATGTTAAAGTAATTAACACTAGTGAATTAAATATTAGCCATATATCTCAAGTGAAGTTAGAAGTAATCTCAATCGTCAATCACTTTGGAGATTGGGGTTAGGTCATAGCTCAATATTATAAAAGCATGGCAAGGGTGAAGGAGGAGACACTTGATACACTTGATACTTTTGAGAGCAGAGAAGGACATTTTCTCAAGAGGATTGGCTCACGAAGGACTACGATTCAAGGAGGTCTTGGATAGGTTGAGAAAGACTTCCATCTAGAGATTAGTATGGGTTAGGGAGTAGAGAAAACAAAGGCAACCACAAATGGGTTTCAACATATTAGAGCTGCAACAATAGGGTCACGTCGTAAGGAGTTTTTCGTACAGTCTTTTTGCATGTGTACGTGGGTTTCAATGGAGACAAACGCGTATACGCGAGTTTACTTAAGGAAATGAACGTACATCTTGGGAAACATGAAATTCTAGGATCGTACAATAGACTAGGAGTTTCTAGGGTTTGCAGGTTCTATCTAAAGTTTTTTGTATTTCTACGGGGGCCATTTTTCCAGTAAGGGAGCCGTTGTAAGCTTTGAAGTTATTTGAATGATAAGCTTAGTTGATGGGAATAATATCTTTGTGTATTGTGTATGATATTTTGGTTTCCAATATTGCTTCAGCTATATTTATTTGAGTTGATTATTCCAACAAGTGTATTCTATTTTGTGAGATGCTAATTTGATTTACAACAAGGAAATCACTAGATAACAAGATACCTAGGTGCCATAGTAGGGATTTCAACAGGGGGATCTTATATGTTGCAATGAACAAAATTAAAAAAAAGGTGAAGGCTTTATTACTCATAAAAGTTGGTTATTAAGGCATGGATGAATTGTCTCCATTTACAAATAAATGTTGAGTTGGATTTTTTTTTTTTTTTAAGGTTGGAGAGTGTAGCTAAACCTAATTCATGAGGTTTTGGTATGTTTAAAATTTTGATGAATTAACCAATTGTTAGAAGGTGTATAATATGGAACCCTCATGGATATGGTGGAACCAACGAAGGGGAGTAATAGCCAATGAGTGGGGGAGAGAATTTGGGTGATACATGAACTCTATGGAGGTGAGGGAAATGACATCCACATGGGTTGTAGGATCATAGTTGGTGGCTCTACTAAATATGGGAATTTTAGGTAGATTTAGAGGAAGCCAAGTCAAATCAATGTGTTGGGAATTGGAATTACACATATGTTTGGTGTATGATGAGTGAGGGTTGAGGAAAAAACCTTAACCAGGAGGACGAGGAGAAGGAGCATTAGGTCGGACAAGTGGGTTGGGGTTACCCTCATGATGGGATTGGTAGGAAAGGTTGCAAGGGGAAGGTTAAGGGGGTTAATCTTGAAGTGTTATATTTTGGATCAACATGTAGTTTCCATTTTGATGATAAAGTTTGTGTTTTGGATTTAAAGTTTGTTTAAGTTTTAATTTTTATGGAATTTTGTCTTTGATTGTGAAGGAAGTTTGTATCTTTATTGTGAAGCAATATGTAATTTTCATTTTGAGGTTGCAATTGAATAAATATTATGTTTTAAGGTTGGAATTGAACAAATGTAATGTTTTGAGGTTGAATATGATTAGTGTTTTTATTGTGATATTGTATGAGGATAAAGTTTGAAGTTTGACCAACAATTTCACCTTGAGGTTCAATAAAGTTTTCACATTGAGATGGGATAAAGTTTGAATTTTGACTAAGGTTTTCACCTTGGTTTTGAAGGAAGGTTGAGATAAATGAGACAAATACATAAATTATTTTTGATATATTGGAGTACTTAATCCCCAAGGTTTATCTCAATTAGTTGGACTATCTGTCATAGGAATATTTTTTATGGGAAGGCCATTGGTTTCAAATCAAGTCAAGTTCCTCAGGGTTATTAGCTGCTATTGAGGCTGATAGTTGAGTTGTCCTCCATCTGAATATTCCATCAGGAATATTGAATGATTTTATTTTGGTTGACTTGGTTTAAGGTGTCATGAAAGGGTTAATTACTTTATTGAGGTACATGTTGAGGGTTTTCTTATCCTACCCAAGTGGATATATGTTGCGAAAGAGATTGGTTTTGTTTAATGTAGTTGATTTAGGGGTTAGGTTTTAGAGTATGATATTGGGATTCGATAAAGGTAGATCCCAATTTGAAGTATGGTGCCAAAAATTCCTAGATTCATGAAGCCAAGGGATCGATGAAGTGGGACAAAAGTTGGTGGGAGGAATAAGGAATTTTGACAATAGAATAAGTACAAGATAAGGTGGGAACTTAGTTGGTGGGAATGGCTTGAGATATTCTTATCATGGGGGAATTTGATGGTCTAGGCTAATATTTTACTAAAGAAACTTTAGGTGAGTGACAACATGTTGAGTTGAAATAGGTACAATTGAGGTTGGAAAGGGTGGAGATACAACATCCCAGGATTGAGAGAGAATAGGTTGGGAGTGAGGAATCCTTGAATTTATAGGGATTGAGGAGGTGAGGTAAGTGGAAGTATACATTATAGTTGCTAAGGTGTCCACAAAATTAAATGGTGTAGGATTAGAGTTGATTGTTGGGTTGGGTCTAAGATTATGAGAAGAGGAAGCATCCACCAAAGGAGGTTGCATGAAAGTGTAAGGAAAACAAAGTGGGGAAATGTTGGTAGGTTGGGTTGATTGTCATTGATGTCAACCCTTGAAGCAAGTCCGATAGCAAATTTCCATAGCCCTAGAGGTGTGGTTAAGGAACCCGAGTTTGTATGAGGAATAAAGATATGAAGATCAATGAATTTGTAGGTAATACTATCATTGATGGATAATACACATCGTGTCGTTTCCGGTGATATGTGGTACACCACATGGTTGCTCACGGTTGAGGAGATATGGCTTTGTGAAGATGGAGGACCCTCATGGATATTCTAGAAGCCCCTAGAAGGTCAACACAGAAGTCAACTATTCTAGAAGATCCTAGAAATTCATCAAGAAGTTTACTAGTCAAAGTGGTTGCAACTAGGAGTTAATTATGGATAAAGTTGTTGAATTAAGAAAATAATTAAAAATAAATTAGTTGCAACAAGAAGTGGTGAGTTTACTAATTATGGGTAAAGTAGTTGCAACAAGAAAGTGTGTTATCCCTAAAAGAGGGAAGTTGGGTAAAATAGTTAGAAGATGACCCCTAAAGGAAGGAACTTGGAGAGTATAAATAAGATAGCAAGAGACTCCCATTAGCACCCATTGAGCACATTGAATATCTATCTTGTGAAAGGTTTATTGCAGGTACTCAATGATACATCTGAAGTTGTGAAAGTTTGAGGTAGCGAAGGAAGAGTGGCGACAAAGTTTCGAAGTTGTAGAAGAGAGTGG
Organism: Picea engelmannii; assembly: GCA_009831015.1. Taxonomy (NCBI): domain Eukaryota; kingdom Viridiplantae; phylum Streptophyta; class Pinopsida; order Pinales; family Pinaceae; genus Picea; species Picea engelmannii. The sequence goes on along the minus strand of ML810756.1, from coordinate 155,856 downwards.
GAATGTCGGGAAAAACCCTAATTAGGGTCATCCCCACGAGTCAGACAATAAATGTCCCACGATGCATCCTCGCGAGTTTCCTATTGCTTGTCACGCGAGGCCCCTGCGGGACAGCTAGATTCGTCACACGAGGCGCTACCAAATATGAAGGAATATGCATGGTTAAGATTGCAAAGGCTAAAGAGAGGCTACAGGAAGTGTGACAATGTTCAGGTACAACATATCTATCTACAAGATCAAAAGGTATGTTATTTTCTTATTTGTAGTTGGATATTGGTGTTTGTGTGAGATATGGTTATGGGAGATTGAGTGTTTTCCCTGGAAGGACGATTGGATGTATGGTACATACTGTATGACATATATCTATATAGGTATAGTGCTGGTATATTTGTTTTTTGTCATTGGCACACTTTGTTGGGCATATTGTTGAGGCATATATTGTATTTCTTGGTACATGTTTGAGGGCCTTTGGTTGAGGTGTGTTGCTGAAGTTATTAGTATAGATTGAGACTGCATAACAGTAAGGGTTTGATGCTTGGTTTATGTGAGGATTCACTACACTCGGTTTATGATTGTTTGTATATGTATGTCACATGATTAGAGAGACATAGTTGTACATGGTTTGAGCTATACACTTGTGACAGTTGGTATGAGATCTATGTGATCGGATTTGATTAGTTGAGGAGATTATTGTGACAAGTTGTTGGTACAGGTTTTACAGTGAAAAGTTTTATAGTGACAGAGTGATAGAGGCAGTATCAATTATTTTTCACTTATATTTCAGGGTGGTTGGACGGGGCAGGGATAGGTGGTTGTAGCCACCTTCTGGTTGTAGTTGGAGAACATAAGGGGTTGTAGCCAAAGAATCAGACAGTTGTAGCTTCCTTAAGGTTGGAGACTGAGAAACCAGGGGGTTGTAGCCTCCTTCCAGTTGTAGCTGGAAAACAAGGAAGTTGTTGCTTCCTATGAATGTACCTATTTTGACTATATAAGAAAAGCGTTCTGTGGTTTTCTCCCGCATTGGGTTTCCACTTAAAAATATTGGTGTACTGTGTTTATGTGTGGTTTCTTATTGTTCATTTCTTATGTATATTGGTCATATTGAAGCTATTGGTAATCTGCTCATAAAGTAAACAATACACATTGTGGTTAACAAGTGTTAAAAGTACTAATATTGATTCACCCCCCTCTCTCAGTATTCCAACAGGAAAAACATAGGTAGGTTGATATTGAGGAGGCAAACCTCTAGTGAAGTTGAGGCCATAGGGATACTTAAGCAGGATACCTTATATATCCTTGACTAATACATAATTTGGCTAGGAAAAGGTTGGTTGGTCATGTTCTTATAGAACATACATAGAGATATTATGAGAGTTCCAATATAATTAGGAGCCGTGATAGGAAGATAGAATTACAAAGTCACTTTGAATAAGATAGAGGTGGTATACGAGAGGCTATTCCCATCAAATGGAGGTGATTGAAATATTTCCATAGGAGGAAAGGATAAAGTTATTAACTAGAATAGTAAAAGGATAAAAATAAAATGCAATATTGGATATTCCCTATGGGAGTTGATGAAGATGTAGAGGATATAATTATGTATAGAAGGAATATGCCCCTTTAACTTATGTAAGATAAAAAGGAATTCCTAAAGACCTAAGTTGAACAACAACTGCAATTTCCATGCAACCAAATAGAGATTGCCTTATACCATGTGCTGATAAAGAAAAATAAAAAAAACAACAATGAAGAGAAAGAACAAGGGTTGGGGGCACTTGTACACCGAAGGTTAGATTGCACCTAAAATTCCTAAAATATGGAGAAAGACATCTACTTGAAATGATACTCAAATGATAATAATATGTTTAATTGATAATATATTGGATTATTACAAGTGAAGTGGGGAGACCCATTTTTAATATAACTCTCATAATAAAACCTCTCTACTAATATAGTGTTAAGTCATTAATGCATGTAACTAACAACTCTCCACTGAATTAATGATAACTCATTAATATGAGTAATTAATAATTCTCCACTAGCTTAGTGACATGGTATTAATGAACTTAAAAATAATAGTTCATGTACAAAATATGTTGTGTATAGGTACATAAAGATTTGTCCCAAAGCTACCTCTAATCCTATTACTAATCACTTATTCATCACTTACATAATAAATATGGGACCATCAATACAAAATGGCCTCTATTAACATCTAGCAGGATGAATATCTTAAGGATCCCAATAACTAATAGGTATAAGTACATACATAATATCTTCTAGTCATTGGTTGTGGTAGGTATTCTAATCATTGGTTGTGGTAGGTATTCTAGTCATTGGTTGTGGTAGAGACACAACATACCCATATTCCATGAAGTTATTTCAGCTTGAAGTAGTAATATTTAGGTACAGTGGATCATGATACTCAAAATAATCTTAGTTACTACACACCACTAAAACAACACTTCTGTACACAAGTGTTAGAAAAACATGACCGCAGAGCAATAAAATAAAACAAATGC